>CAUYRT010103604.1:0-35617 GCA_963574885.1 Lepilemur ruficaudatus
GACTATTTATTAAAAAACGAAATTGGAAAGGAGCCTCAGGAGGCGGTGAAATGCCAGATGAATACAAACCAAAAGCACTGTAGGTGAACTTCTAATGCAAGGAAGAAAAGAGTAGCTGACAAGCAGACTCCAGGCATTGTTTAAAAATTGTACAAGAAGGAAAGTGTGAAAGAAATGAGAGCAAGAGCTTGTGAATATATGTAGTTTAAATATGTTAAAGAGAAAAGTTTTGTATATGCTTGAGTATTTCATTAGGGCTCAGGGCAGTGCAGGAAACACATTTTCCTTTTCCAGATGGTTTGGCTTCTGATTCATTTCTCAAATCTCTAGAACAGATTCTTACCCTAGACACCAGCCTACCAGTTGCTCACCTAGTCTTTTATCCTTACTTAGTGGCGGGAAAGAATAACCTACTCCCTACGACTTGATACCCAGTTTGTACCCATTTTTATGTTCAAATCAGATGAAGCACAAGGACTTATCTTCTTCAGAAATTATTTTTCTAATAGATGTCCACTAACTCATAGGATTCTATAATATCATTAATTTTCACAATCTCTGGACAAAGGTTCAGGCATCCTCAAGTCCATGATGCAATTAATTATGATTTTAATTCATATAACTTCTAAGCGTTCATCAATCATTTTATTAAAAATGGCTTATTCTCTGAGTATAAAATTACTGTGGGGAATTCCTTTTCCCGCCATGATAGGGTAATTGGCACCAACTTCGCAATCTTGAAAAAGTCAACTCTAAAACTGTATAAAACATATGAGGAAACTATTTTTAAGGATTGAACAACAAGCTTTGGTAGACTATATTATGTAGCAAAAGTAATTGCATGAGATAAACCTCATGGTCATTCCTAAATAGATCTGGCATTCTTCCAGTAGGCCTTTTGGAGCTGGAAGTAGAGAGATAAATCCCAAATGGGACACCTACTTCCTTGAGTTTAGGAGGATGCTGAAACTAATGGAATCTGCAGGACAGGATATATAAGAGGAAGATGCACAAAGTGGAAGGAGAATATTCCAGATTCTCTATCAGAATACATGACGAGTTCTTGATTAAAGATTGGAATATACCTGCAAAGTGAGACGCTCTAAAGGAATGTTGGCATGCTAGGATTTTCTTTAAGGTGAGATCAAGCAGAATTAAAATGTATCATTGCAAAGGAAACACAACTACAGAGTTAGCCACAGAAATCCTAGCAAACCCATAACACAAGTGGCTGACAGGAGGTTGGAGCAATGAATATCTGTTATAACCTAGATATTCAAGGATTATATAAGTACAAAGAACAGAAGGCAAGTGTTAACAAGGGTAAAGGGATCAGGAATAAGCCATATAATTAAATTTTAAAAATACATAAGAATGCACTGAAATTATTGAGACAATATGGTTAAAATGTTGAAATTTGTGAAATAGTACCAAGGGTAAATATGAATTAATCAATTCTCAGGGAAGATAATTGGAAAGGTAGATATTTTTCAACAACCATAAACTGACAGAAAATAAACACGAAAATAGCTATAGAGTTGATTTTAAAGCTCTATATATTTTTTCAGATTAAGGTAGACAGAATTCTAAGATTGCCTCAAAATCCTACCCCATGGCCTACATCCCCTGTACAATCCTCTCCCCTTGAGTATGGGACTGTGAATTTAACAGGTGGCTGTGTTATACGGAAAAGGTGAAGGAACTTCACAAATGTGACTGAGGTCTCTGAACAGTTGACTTTCAGTTCAGCAAAGGGTGGTTAATTGGGGTGAGCCAAACCTATTGAAAGGGCAAGAGATGTTAGAGAGTCTGGAAGCAGCAGCATACTCTTTTCTGTTGGTCGTGAAGAAGCAAACTGCCATATTTTAGAGGGGTCCATGTGGCAGGGAACTGTGGGTGCCCTGTAGCAGTTGAGTACCTCAGTACTACAGTTGCAAAGAGCTGATTTCTGCCAATAACGCATTATCCTGAAAGAGGACACAGAGCCTCAGGACTGCATAGAGACGGCAGTCCTGGCAGATACCTTGATTTCAGCCTGGTGAGACCCTGAGCAGAAGATTCAGTTAAACTGTGTGCAAACTCCTGGTCTGTATAAACTGTAAAATAATAAATTTGTGTTATTTTAAGTCAAAAATTTGTGGTTATTTGTTACACATTAAAGGTAAAAAGATGTCCAACTTTTCATATAAGTCTCACAAAGCCCTAATAATAAATCTGTACTTTAGAAAAAGGAAATCACAAGGCATCAGTTTATTAACACCTAATGTACTTAATATACCTGAGACAATAAAATAATTTATTACATTTCCCAGTTAAATGCATGCCAACAGTATCTTGTTTCATCTAAATCAACCACCATTTATGAGGGAAAAATCTCAATAGCTAAGGAATAAAAGTTTAACAGTAAAAAAAAGTCTGGGGTATACTCTAATAGTAATCTAACTTCAAATTACAGTGCCTATGTATAACAGAGGTATACTCCTAACTCATGTGAATTCTGTTGAGTCAGATAACTCTTTAAGAAAAAATGTTCCTTCACATGGTGACTTAAGTATCCTCACTGCTTATTTCTTATATCAGGGCAGATCTGTGCCATGAACAAGCAGGATATAATCTAATCATCATTCAAACAAAGTTTCTATGAGGAAACAGAATGCATAAAAGAGACTATGCTTATGGAATATTTCTCCCTTTAATATTATCTTAATATGTTCTACACAGTGTATTTAAGCTTTTTACAGTAGACTGAGATCGCCCTAAGTGCACGTCACAAAGTTCAGTTTGGTGATAGTCAAATCTAGCCCTCTGCAGAAACACATCCAAAAACCCAGGTCATGCTAGCAAAAAAACATTTACATCACAGATAACAGGAAAATAATTTATACCTAGATATACAAGAATCCCAACAAGAATTATAAGAAAGACTCATAAACTTTTGGGAAAATGGCAAAAGTATAAAGAGAAATTTCAAATAAGAATTATAAATATAAAAATGCAAATTAAACAACATAGGAGATGCCATTCCCACTGATCAGACTAGCAAAAAAAGACTATAACATGGAAATATTACTTTCATACATATGTATTATTATTGATCACATTTGTTTCCCATACTGAAAAGTCAGAAAACTTACCTAAGACAAATGATTATTTGTAATTAGTAGGCCAAACATTAAAACATTGACATTAATACATCAATGGAATTATGTGCAACTATGTGTAGACAAATGAACAGAAAAAATATTTCCAAAAACTTACTGTCAAATGGTAATACAAATCACTACAGAATAAATAAAATATAATTCAAAATGAAAGATACAAACCAAGTATCTATATGAGTGTAAATATTCCAGAATTATATAGAAAAATAATTAAACGAAATTTATAAACTATTTATAGTTTTTAACTCTGAGGGAATGTGATTTTATTCAAAATACTTCTCTATATGCTGCATGTTTTTCAGAAAGAATACAGTCATTTGTTACTATATCTAGAATTATTTAAACTTAAAAGAATATGCTTTTTAGTCATTTTGGAAATCAAATACTGCTGAGTTGATATTTCTTTGCCAAAGAAAAACGCACAACAATAAACTCACACTATGTCATATGGTGTGAAAGAAAGTAGTGTGGCCTGACAATCGTCATCTTCGGTATTTATGGTCTCTCATAAGGATTTCATTTACTCACTGAATACACAACACAAATACAGATAAATATTAAATAATTCATACATATTGTAATTATCAAATGGATTTGGAGTGATATGCCAATGTAACTGATGTGTTTATATTACTCTACTATAAATCCTAATATTTATTAGAATTGCTTGAGGCAGGTCAGCTTCTTTATATTCCAATTCTGTTAGCATAGGATTATATAGGCAAATAATTATTATTAATTCACATAAAAAAATCAGAGGATGAAGTGTCCACTCAGAGGACACAGCACCCCGACTCAGGTTGTCCAATAAACCAAACATGAGAGGATGGTAGTAACAGATATGAACAAAGAGGAGAAAGTGAAGTAAACACTGTGGCTCAAGAACCAAAGCAACGCACTGTAGGAATCCTGGCCAAGAGCCTGAGACTATTGGAAGAGAGACCAAGGCATAGAAAAACTGGGTCAATAGAATAAAAAAATTAACAATAAGCAATAAAATTCAAGAATCTCAACGGGTGAGGCAAAAATAGGGAAGACATCCTGCATTGTCTAAGTGGCCATTAACAGCAACAGAAGACGGGGTCAGGGCCACTCATTTCAGAGCAGAAGTTGTTTGTTCTGGTCTGGCATTGTGCTTCCTACTTGCCAGAAGTTTCACGGCTGGTGTTTGTTTGCTGGTAGCTGCAATAGATGTCTTAAAGTAGAAGCAGAAGCAGCTGATGAGATTTCCTGGGTGTTTTGATCTATGATCATTTGGGTCTCTTTTACATTGCCTACCAGAGCATGGACGCATAGACTATGTTCTGCATGTGCTTAAGAAAAGAGTGGAAAAGTGCCTGTTCCTGTTTTTCCACTAAAACACACATGCACGCACATGTGTGTACACACACACACAGAGAAAGCAAGAGAGAGAAAGAAAGAGAGAAATGATCACTGATGAAATGCATTAGTTAAAAAAAATTTCTTCCTGTATTCCCACAATACAAAAATGCCACTGACATTTAGTACACAACTTTGAATAATCTTTAAATGGATACTGGGAATAATTTATCACATGGGAATATTAATATTATGAAGGTATATCTAAATTCTGTCTGCAAGACATTTTAGAAAATAGCTTTACCAACTCTCCAGTGTTCTCTATTCATAAAAATATCAATAAATATATTGAATAAATTAACTGTTTCATCACGATATAAATACGTTCTTGCTGTTGTTTTCTGTTTTGTGAACCTAAAAATCAGAATCATATCACCTCCTCTCCAGTTCTTCAGCTCTTAGGTGTGATAATATTTAGTGGAGTACCAGTGTACTATCAAAATGTGCATTAAAATTTTACCTTCCTCAACAAGAAGTAAATAACTATTTTCTCAGGTATATTTATACCTTAAGTAGGTGATACTTCATTTGAGTAGCAAATTCTGATGAAATGCTGAATGGAAAATGCTACTTGCTAAATATGGAGAAACTGACCCTTGCTAGGGAATTTCTTATCTAAAAACTTCAAAACTTTCAGCAATATTGACAGTGAAAGATATGAGCGAGACAGAATATAAAATGGTTATCTACTAAAACACTTCAGATTGCAAGCTGTGGCTTCAGAACAAGTTCAGATTGCTTTTCGAACTCTATATTGGCTTTTTCTCAATGTGCCCTCGGCACCTCAAACTATCTGAACATCTGATAAGAAGTGGAAACATTAACTGGTCTGTCCTGATTTTTGTGTACAATTTTTTGTCAGAAAAAATAGCTACCAATCTTTTACACACAGGATAAAAAATACACGTTTTGTCTTTTCTTGTGTGTAATCAAAATCAGAAAGTTTAACTAAATAAAGAAATGCTGTATTTTCTTTAAATATCATTTATTTATATATTAAAATTATGCTTCTTCTTTTAAAAGTGCTTCTCTATTGTTTATAAAGGATTAAAATTTTAACCAAACTATTGATCAGTTGCAGCCCAAAATAAAAGCAAATAAAGATTACAGCCACCTACATGGGTAGAAAAAGAAAAGAACAGGTAATGCTTAATATTGTACGGTGCAAACTAACAGTCAACTCTCCATTATCTTTGTTAATGGAGCAAGGTAGTGGCCCAGATAATATGGCATGTCATCCAATGGTTCATTTTTATTAGTCTGGTGATATATTATTCTATTTTGTTCCTGCATATTTATAGCTTTAATTATATTTTAGTACCATGTTATTAAATTAAGCATTCATTCCTTGAACACACACCAGGCATTAAGGAAGAAAAGCTGTATGTGAAAGACTGTTTAATGGAAAGTGGAAGATACTTTACCCATTACGATTTTATTATTTTAATCCAGAATATAGATAATCAGCACATATAAAACAATGACATTATTTTATTAATGCATTTTCCTCTTTTTGGTGTATTGAGTGACTTTATGTAAACTGAGAAGAAATATTCTGTGAATCTTATAAATGTCCCTTATGGTTTTCGATGAAACAGTAACATATTAGAATGAAATACCATCTACAGTGGTAGAATATATGTCACATCCAAACACAGAAACCTAAATATCTATTATATGTATTTTTATATATATAAAAGCAAAAGTAATAAATAGTTTAGAATAGTAAGAGATATACAGATTGTGTTTTCTAAAAACTTTAAGGTGTATACACAGATGGAGGAATAGCAAGGAAATAAACTGAATAAGTAAATACAAACTAAATCACTCAAAGTCTTGAATGCCATTTAAGATGTCTGAACTTTATGAAAAGGCAAGAGGATACACTATAACTCAAGCAAGAATCATCAATGAATTTTTCAATCTAACAAGTCAAAGTTTAATGAGTAACGTGATATTAACAAGTCACAAATACCTCCTCTAAAGTTATTTAGTAAGTGCAAAAAAGAAAAAAAGTAGTAACTACAAGGTAGAGAACTAGAAAACTCTTTAACTACACGATCAAAATTAAGATGACTAGAAAGACTGATAGCATCATGTGTCTCTGGATTCATTACCCTGAAAAAACATGGTATCACAGATATTTCAGCCAAAAATTAATACCATGAACTTAATCATGAGAAAACATCACAAAATCAGAAATGGTATATGGGAAATTTTACACTTTCTTTGTACCTTTTCTGTAAATTTAAAATTGTTCAGAAAAAAATGTTTTAGATATTCCAAACAACAGCAAAAAAATAAGATTTCTCTCCGAGGAGTTAAAGTGTTATGATTGCAGTGAGGAGGATGAATTAGAAGAGATTCTATCCAATTACAGACAGACCAGTTGGAAAGGTGTAGTTATTATTCAGCTAAGTGATGCTGGTGTCTTTCCACAACACATTGAAAGCAATGATGAATAGAAACAGAAGTAAGAATTTTGTGATTTCCTGGCTATAGAAAAGGGGGGACAGAGTAAAGAAGGTACTCAGGGAGTTGATATAGTCAGCTGTTTGGGTGGTGATGCAATAAACGCAGTAGGGAACCAAGGATAATGAACCCAGAAAAATAATATATTAGTTTAGTTTAGAATGTGAAGTGCCTGTAGAAGTGTTGCATAAGAATATCCAATGGGCAGTTAGTTATCAGCATTGATTTATGACTCATGGACAGATAAGAGTGGAAATATAGTTTGGGGTTCATATTTTATCACCTGAAACATATGTTTTAAGTCAGAGGAATGGCACTAATGTTATAACAGTTGTCAAAGGAAGAAGTGTGAAGAAAATGATCACGGAAGACAAATGAAATAACGATTCCAAGAAGAAAGAGACATTCACATTAGATATAAACATGGCAAAATTTAGATAAGATTGGTGTGTTAGTTCGCTAGGATTGATGTAAAACAGTATCACAAATTGTGTGACTTAAACAATAGAAACTTATCATTTCACAGTTCTGCGAGTTCAAAGTCCAAGATCAAGGTGTTGTCAACAGGGTTGGTTCCTTCCGAGGTCTGTGAGAGAAGGATCAGTTCCAGCCCTTTCTCCTCGGCTTACTGATGGCAGTCTCTTCACTCCTCCCTCCTTATATGTGTGTCTGTGTCTAAATTCCCTTTTGATAAGGACACCGGTCATATTGGATTAGGAGCCCAACTTACTCTGGTATGAGCTCATCTGAACTAGCTGCATCTGCAATGACCCTATTTACAGGTAAGGTCACACTGTGAAGTACTAGAGGTTGGGCTTCAACCTATGAATTTTGGGGACACTGTTCAACCCATAACAATCAGGAACCAAAAATATTCATCAGATTGACCGAGGAGGGCTTAACTTCAGTCCAGGTAGAGAGGTTAATAGCACTTTAAGAGAAGCAATGAAAAAAACACTCAGATTATCAAAACTGAAAAGGGAAAGTAAGATGAGGGTGACAAACTGTGTGATCAATTCCAGAAGTTTGACTTTTATGGAGAGGACACAGACCCTAAGGAACTTAAATTTAAATATGGGGTGCAAAAGGTGAAACAGAAGCTTAAGAGGATCTAGTTAAAGCAAAAGTAAAAATACAGCAGAGTGAAGGTAATAAAAGGGAAATAAACTTATGAGAAAGTGATAATCTACAAACCCAAGGGATTTAGAGAAGTTCAGGATCACAAATCCTATGATAAGAAGGAGAATGAGATGACAAATAATTTATAACTTTACATAGCAGTAGGTGTTTTCAGTGAAAAACATATGTGAAATCATTTTGCCAAAAATTGCTATGCAAATAACATTGCTATGCATATTAATAACATTGATATTATTGTATTTTATTAATATGAACAGCAATATCTATTATTACCAATTTAGAGAATGAGATGATTTTTCTGATCCTAAATAGTAAGATTTGATACAACATATGATACATTTCCAAAGCTTAATATCAATAAACTTTTATTAGAACTTTTGTTCTTTCATTCGATAATTCAGTTTATTACTCATATCTGAAATGGAAAAATTAACCCCAGGTTTATTAAGTACATATAATTTTATGACAATCAAATGAGATTAAGAAGAAGTATAATTCTGCATTTCAAAGCTAAAAGTATCACTAAATGTTATTTTTTATATTTGTTTGTATTGTTCAATAATGCAAATAAAATGAATGCTCAATAATTTTAGTCACAACTTTTCACAATAAAATACCAGCTGTATTTATTCTGTATTTCCATTACAATATAAACATTCTCTAGGATATGGATACCCCATACTTGTCTGTTCAGGATCAGCATGAGATTTTCTAGCCGTGGATTTCTAGATATATACCTGATATGCTAAAATTCAGAAACATTGTTCAAATGTTAGTGATCCAGTTCAAGTGTGTGATTAAATTCATGTGGGAAAATGCACTTTAAAAAAATTAAATTCAGTTAGCTGATAAATGTCTAGCACCAGAACAAAACTTAAATGTTAATTTTTTTAATGAGTATCTTATTTGTTGATGAACTTGGGTTCAAAAATGGTTTTATTATCCCCTTTCCTTCTTTAATACTGCACTCATATTTATTTTGAGAGTATATCAGCAAACACAAAACAAAACTCTGTACTTGTGTTAGCTAGATAAATATGGTAAAGAAATCAGTTTTGATTTTAAAAAGCTATTTAAGTTCTTTGGGGTAGGTAGAATTTAAAATCTATTTACTAAAAGGATAGTGTATGGGGAATAATCTAATGCCTTTTGCTTATCTAAACATCAATTATTATTACCATTATTATATATTTTAGTTTAGAGTTCCCTTGTTTCCTAGCTGTCAATCACAGAAATGAAATATTTAAAGCATGGGTAGCGTATTATCCCTAAATGCAACCTAAAATACTCCTATATACTTTTGAAGAGTACATGATATTGCTTGTTGTCATCTTTAATATTTTACAAAAAGTAGAGAGGATAAAAATCTCCACAAATGTTAATCTCACTCTCACCTGCTTTCTCTGGGACCTTGTTGTCTCTAATTCCCCACTCACTTAATTTTCATAGTTTTCTCAAATATTTATTTATTCTAGACACAGTACTCAGTACTCACATCTATCACAAAACAATAAATGTTGGCGTGGATGTGGAGAGATAGGAACACTCCTACACTGCTGGTGGGACTGCAAACTAGTGCAACCCCTGTGGAAAGTAATAATGGAGATACCTGAAAGCGATACAAGTAGATCTACCATTTGATCCAGCAATCCCACTACTGGGTATCTACCCAAAAGAACAAAAGACACTCTATAAAAAAGACACCTGCGCTTGAATGTTTATAGCAGCCCAATCACAATTGCAAAGTTGTGGAAACAACCCAAATGCCCATCAATACACGAGTGGATTAATAAAATGTGTTATATGTGTACCATGGAGTACTATTCAGCTATAAGAAGCAATGGTGATATAGCACCTCTTGTATTTTCCTGGATGGAGCTGAAACCAGTTCTACTAAGTGAAGTATCCCAAGAATGGATGGACAGGCACCATATGTACTCACCAGCCAATTGGTATTAGCTGATCAACACCCAAGTGGACACACAGGAACAACATTTATCGGGTGTCAGGCAGACGGGAGAGGGGAGCAGGGGATGGGTATATACATATATAATGAGTGTGATGTGCACCATCTGGGGGATGGTCAGGCTTGAGGCCCTGACTGGAGAGGGGTGGGGGGCAAGGGCAATGTACATAACCTTAACATTTGTACCCCCATAATATGCTGAAATAAAAATAATTAAAAAATTAAAAAAATAAATAAATAATAAAAAAAGAAAATGCAATGCTCCCCTGAGCTCACACTTTCTCATAGAGTTACCTAGGTTCACCTTCTGATTCCTATAGTACCTACTCATAAGTCCTGGGACATGTCATTTAATGACTTATATCTTCAGTTTCCTCAGTACTGAGTTGAAGGACATAGGTCTCATCTTTTATTCCTCTTGGGCAACAGTGTAGCATAGTGGGAAAACTACCAACCTTGGAGACACTCTGAAGTGGGTACTAATTCAGTTAGACAATTTATTACTATGGGAAAATGGTTAATTACATAATCACTTAGAAGCTGATTTTTTTTAATTTATGGAAAGGGAATATCAATTATTCTGGTGTTTTTAATGCTTACACTTCCTACAGTTATACTCTAAGGCAAAAATAAAAGACCAGAATGTTTTATAATCTTAAACTTCTACTTTTAGCATCATTCTAACCACAACTGAGTATTAAACCTTCATTTTCAACCATGTGCCTGACCATCTGGGATGTCTACTGTATGAGACATCCTAAAGCTTAACTATATCTATTTTTCCTCTTCTCCCAGGCACAAAAAATTTTTACATGCTGACCCTCTTGTGTATAAAAGGGCCATGTAGCTCGTTGTGGACAAGCAATTGCAAATACAAGCAATATGCATCACTTCCAATTTGAAGAACTAAGTTGCTACAAGATTCTTCAGTGTTTTGTGTGTCTGCCTGTTGTCCAGAAAAGGCAGTACATGATGATACACCTACAGCATGAGGCAACCTCTCTAAGTTAGATTCCTAAATTGCCCTGGGGAACATAGTTGCCTGAAGAGTTGCTGACACCTTTTGTGGACTTCTATGAGAAAGATAGTGAGATAAAACAAAAAGACTTCATTGTAGTAAGGCACCAAGACTGAAATTCACAGAAAAAAGAAAATAAAGTCTCATACATTTATTTTTTCCTTAGAAACAGGATACTGCTCTATTAATAGACATCAGGTTTGGAGGATTCCAATGTCAAACTCTCACTGACATTTAATTTGAAATTGTCTTAAAACTATAGTAATAATTATATTTCAAATAAATCAAATTACTGTATTCCTTGAGAAAATATCATTATAGCCATTATTGCCTTAGCAGTCACATCCAGTTAAAAAAAGAAGACAAAAAACCAATAAAACCTTTTCCATTCTCTAGCCAACTTCCTGCTGTGATCCCAGAATCACCTTTCTAGGTGACCTTTCCAAGTGTGCTGCCTTTCTCTGGCTCTTTCAGGTAACAAATGGTATTTTCAAGTAAACAACACTGTGGGTTTTTAACTACTCAGTTCTAATTTGAATGCGTGCTCAGGGGGTCAATAAAATTGGCTTGAATTGTTATTTTAGAAAAAGTATAGGCAATGAAGTTAAAATAGCCAATTTGAATTTTAACATATGGTTTACAAAATTCCAAAAGAAGCTGTTAGACATTTGTATTTCCCAGTTTCTTTGAAGGAATGATTTAAATAATATTTTAAAAAGCTCCAACACTTATAAATATCTTCTGTAAAGTGAATCATAGTTTAAGTCCATTATTATTCCTATATATATGAGCTCATTTGTTTAAAAAACATGAAATTTTATTGATTTATATAAATTCTGGATTTTATATGTTAACATAATTAAGCATGGAGAGGTACCAATATCCTTTAACTAAATTCAGTATACAATTTATTGTCCTTCAGTTTTGGGAAGGAAGTAAAAGCAAGAAATAATGATGAACAAACAAGTTAATTATAGAGAACAATTTAGTTTAAAGTGATTTTTCACTCAAAGATCTCTGAATCTTTCTAATTCTACAGTGGAATAAGGACTAAAAATAAAATATTATGCACTTAAGAACTTTTCACATTCTTCTGAAAAATATCCACAGTAGACCATTGTATGTAATGATTCTTCAGCCAAGACAATTTTCTTCACAACGTGTAAAATCTGATTTAAATCATGTTCATGATTATCCAAGGTTTGTTCTCATAAATTAAGTCCTTTCTGGAATCCATACTTGGCAGGAGGAAATAAGATCATGGAGAAGAAATAAGGAAAAGAGAGGAAAGTAAATGTATACATAGGATATGATAATCTCTCTTCATAATATGGAAATTCTTCAACAACAGAATTAAAACAGTGAGCTTGAATAATTACATTGGGAAGCCCAATATGATGGTCATTGCAAAACTTCCTCAGAAATGGCTAATCAACAGTTTTCAGGCAGTACCCTTTCAAACGTAACATCCTCACCTGATGTTATTAATTCTGTGTAATTTTCCAGCTAATGTATTTCTTCTCAGCCATTTTTCAAGTCAGACCTCTTGTCTTCAGCTCCTACCTGTATTTTGTTACAATAATAATTTTTGTATTTCGCAGACATGTAAATTAAATTGCAAGTTGAAAGCAATTCATGTCTCTGAAAATAGTGACTTCCACTTATTTATAGATCATTTATTTATAGATATATTTTTATCCAATACATACTAATATATTAATACATTACCTCATTTGATGACAAATGTATTTTATGGTGGCCAATGATTCTAAAATGACATTTAACCCATAGGCCCAAATAAAATTTCACCCAATTTTATAATCAAATACTTATCATAATATAGAAGAACAGAAGATGGTGAATTCTCAACAAGAAAAACCAACACTGTCAGGCAATGTGTTAGCAGAATTGTTAAAAATCTATCATTAACTTAAATACCACTGACATTATACTGAGAAATGTTGTTAGCATGTACATCCTTTACTCATTAAACAGAGAAGTATTGGGAAGTAAGGAAAATATGCATTCATTTCCCACTGTCAACCTCCTTACAGAAGAATTTGATATGTTACTCATCAGAAAAATAAAGTTACCCTCTATAGTGAAATTGCTTCTGTTTGAAGTTTTTCTACAAGACAAATACAGAAAGAGGGGCTCATACAATGCTCTGGAATAATGTTATAAGAAGAGCCATACATATTAAAATACATCATCATTTCAAAAGAGTAGCAGGCAGGTTAATTTGCTATTAAAACTATTGTGATCTTATATAATTAACATAGAAAGATAATGAAAAAACTAGTGGAGAATTGGGAGAATTGACCAGCAACTAAGGGAAAAAGTAGCAGAGCAAATAAAAGCATATACACATGTAAAAAGAGTTTTAAATTACAAATGTATTTGTTTAAAATAAGGAATATGAATAATTACACCAGGAAAATGAAGGCCTTCTATCTTCTGAGAAACAGAAAAAGAAAGTCAGTCATAACAATAGGATAGAATAAAATAAAATAATAATACAAAAATATTAAATGAAATAAAATTAAAAAATTAACAATTAGCAATAGTTTAGAAAAGACAAAATTGAGAATGCTCCTTAAGTTTCTTATGAAACGACCAGGATAGAGTAAACAAATCTATGATTAGAGGCAAATCAATGACATATGTCATCAAACATTAAAGGGAATAGACTTTGGTTTCTTGCCTGTTAGATAGCTTAACTAGCACTCCAATAAAAACACATTTAGAATGTCAGATAAAATGTCGCATACATGATTTTTTAATGCATAGCTGATTTAGATATGTACCAGGTAACATCCCTAACAATAATTCAGAATCTTACACAATATTGAAAACACAAAACAACCTAAATGTACATTAACACAAGAGAATGGATAAGAAAATTAGGGTATGTCCCAAAGACTGGAGTAGTATAAAACAATATAAATGGAAAAGTAAATCGCAGAAATAAATATACATATTATATATATAGCCATATCTATTTATTTAGAATTATAAACATACAAAATAATATAAAATATTTTAAAATAACATGTAGAAATGTCTGTACAAAGATGATATGGTTTTGACATATGATTGTGATTAATCTTTGGAAATACAGACAGAACGGGAATGCCATTGAATAGAAGTGGACAAAAACCTTCAGTGGCACACGCAATGCTAAATTTCTCAACCTTTTTAATCTTAAATACTTATAATGATAAAAAGAATAATAAATGAAATGAATGTAATTAGCATTCAAATCAAATAAAAATTAAATGTATAAAAAAGCAAATTTACAAGGAATTGAAATAAGAAAAAAGGTAAATATTAACAGCTAAGAGAAATCTATAACAGAGAAAATTAACAAAATAAATGTTTGACCTATTGAAAATATAAATAAGATGGGCAATTTATTTTTATTTATACATATAAAATTTTACAATTATTTAAAAGCACCATGTGGATAGAATCTTTTTCAGGCAACAAAAATAAAAACTAATGTGCTACTAATTTTACAGATTCATATAAATGGACCTGAAAGGCACCAAAAAATCACCCTTTAAAATAAAAATCTATAATGTTATTAATGCCCAGATACAGGAATTTCCTTCCTTAAGTTTTGAGGAGTAAAAAATTTTAAGGGCCAAGTTTAATTTTTGTTTCTTTATCCTCTCCACTGAGCCATATGCCATAAATGTCCTTATGCTTTACTTCCAACAATACATAGTTATCAAAGCCACAACATGAATATTCTGTGTACGTGTGGTTCTGAGAAGACAAATGTTTTGTTTAAAGAGAATTCCTGCTTAAATGACATGAGCTTGAGGGCTTAATACACTTTTCTTTCTTTCAGTACCATAATACTCTAACTTGAATAGAAAAAAAAAAAACTCTGTACTATAGAATATTTGATTTCTAAAAAGGATGTATAATCAAATGGGAGATTTTTTAATTCATTCTTGTTTCTATCAATCTAAATGAAAACTGAGAGAACACTTTGCATGATGGAGTTTGAACAAAAGGATGCTGATTAAAACATGAAAACATAGGAAAGTAAAAAACTTACTAGTAAAGGTAAATATACAGCCAAATTCATAATACTCTAATACTGTAATGGTGAGTTGTAAATCACTTATATTTCTAGTATAAAGGTTAAAAAAGCTAAACCATTAAAAATAAGTTATAGTAATTTGTTAAGAGATACCCAATATTAATAGATGTACATTGTAACATTAAAGACATAAAATGGGGAACGGGTTTGTCTATGATTTAAGTTAAGTTGTTACAGCTTAAAACAGACTATGATCACCAAGAGAGCCAAAGTCTATATTAGGTACACAAAATACAAGGAGAACGGAATTGAAGCATAACATTACAGAAAATCATCAAATCACAAAGGAAGATAGCAAGAGAAGAAGAAAAGAACAAAGGATCTACAAAACAATCCCAAAACAGTAAGTGGCAATAGTAAGTCCTTATCTATGAATAATTACCTTGAATGTAAATTGATTAAATTCTCAAATCAAAAAACATAGAGTAGCTGATTGGATAAAAAACAAGACAGAACTATATGCTCCCTAAAAAGGAAATAGGTTATTGATATGTCAGTATAATACCCAGTAGGGTATTAGATTATATTTTATATAGCACTTAAAATCTCTGAATTTTTTAATGTCTACTCATATCATTAATATTGACATCACTGGCTCATTCATAACTGTTGATATCACCAGCCCATCCTTTATTATAACCTTCCTTAAGTAGTAACTTCACATACTTCAGCATTTGTGGCTTCATGAGAATAGAAGGAAAATAGAGACTGGTATAAGCTATTTTTTTCAGGGCTCTGGAGTTGAACCTAATCATGGTAGTTCAAGTAATATGAGTTATCCTAATTACAAAGTAGTTAAATCTTCTAATAAATATTTTTAAAGATGAAGTAATTGAATGCTAGATATCTTATCAAAATAATTAACATGCATGAATACTGGAACTCAGTCCAGAGGGTCTTAAATTCAATCTTCATGGCCATTGTTACTTCAAACAATACACATTTTTCATCAGTAACCACTAACAGGAAGCCAAAAAAAATTTTTAAGACTAATTAAATTAAAACATTAATAAGCATGAGGAGATGCATGCATTCTTTAAGAACTATTTTTAGAATGTTGGTAGTTAAATGAACACAATTAAAATGAAATATATGAAACATAAATAATGTTCTCATAAATCATATATTCTAATGGCTAATGGAAGCTACTATATGAAAATAATATAAAAACTTAAGCGAAGGTATGTTTTATTTTCTGCAGATACTCTTATGAGCCAAATAATAATCTGAATGACAAAACCATCTCAAGGCTTGCCATAAAAAACAACAGCAACAAACATCTTTTATTTCAAGCTGAAAACAGACCACTCCCATGATGCTTTAAGATTAGATTCAGCAATAGTATTGCAGTTTAATATGTTCTGCACCTTTCTCTGTTAATAAGACACTGTTCAAGTTTTGTGGGAGCATGACAAAATAACTTAGAGCAAGGCCCTCATCTCTAAGGAGTCTATTATCTCAATCTTGTTGCTAGCTTGTGATGAGAGGACTTAAAACATGGATATTGAGATCAACTCATTCCATTTAGTCCATAAAATGATGACAAGTCATATTCAAAAGAGTAAATTTTCAAAGTATTTCAGTAATGGAACAGAAATATCCCTAAGTTAAACTACACATTTAGTTCAGAAATTAGATCCCATGTAAAATAGATGAACTACACATTTAGTTCAGAAATTAGATCCCATGTAAAATAGATGAACGTATGCACATGTGAGTATATTAATGTTTATTTTCTATTTCCATACTTTTAATTGTCTTGTAATTATAATTTTATATTATAGGATGCAATGCAGAGTTGCAGGAAGTGGTTGAAAGGGTAAAAGTGTTTAAAATCAGCCTTAAAAATTCTGCACATGATAGTGAGTGAAGCAGAGCACAGATCGTGTTCAAGGGAAATGATCTGTAGTTTTGAGAATGTATGACATAAATCATGCCCTGTTATAAAAGCTATGCTAAAAAGGTTAACCTTCTTTAAAAATGGTACTTGCAACTTGCCTGTTTGATACCATTCAGTGTTACTTAGCATAAGATATACATTTCTTCCTAGTATTGAGGGCCCAAATAAGCCCAGCTGATCAATCCAACTACCCTAATTTCCTGACTTATTTATGGTGATTTAGCAGCACAAACTTTTCTTCCTGTCATTAAAGGTTGCAGTTTAAGTCTTTCTTCCAGAGTTTTGAATATGTGATTCAACTGGCAAAAACAAATGTTTTCCATCTCATTCCCCTGGATTTTCTCCCCTGATTCTTCAAAAGAACTTTAGACTTCTGATTATATTCCATTTTTCTACAGAAAGCTCTAATGTATTTCCAGGCCACTCTCTAGTATTTTTGTATAGGTCTTATTTTATTTTATTTTTTAAAATTGCCTCTCTGGAATTCCCACTTCCAGGAAAGAATATAAACCACATGAAGGCAAGCACCACATAAGAATAATTCACTCTTGATTCCCCAAACTCTAATGTGCTTTGGTATACAGTAGGAACTCAGTAGATAGATGTTGATTTAATTAATAAATAAATAAACAAAAATTAACTTAAAATGTACAAAACAACAATAATAATACTGTGGAGATATTCTTTTAAGATATCCACTCCCCCCCATTGATTCACGTCTCCTGTATTCATGTCCTGTGTGATTAGCACTCCCCTTGGAGTTACTGAACCTAGTGAGTTACTTCTAACCAATAGACCATGGCAAAGATGATGGTTACTTTCATGTCCAAGGTAAACAATATATATAGAAATATATATGTATGTATATGGCTGACAGACTCTTGTTAATTTTTTGAAGCAATCTGTCACATTAAAACAAGCTGCTCATGTGACACAGAAATAAAGTTGGCCTCTTTTGGTTCAGGAAGAAAAAGAACTGATATTCTCAGTCCAACATTGCTTACACAAATAAATCTGCCAACAGACACATGTGAGCTTTGGAGTCCCTTCTTCCCCAGTTGAGTCTTCAGATGCACCTTCAGCCCTGACACACACTTTGATTGCAGCCTCATGAAAGACCTGAAGCAGGGGACCCAATTCACACATGAGTGAACTCATGACAAACAGAAACTCTGAGATGATAAAAGTATGTTGATTTTGGACTTTGAATTTTGGGAAACTACTCTATGCTGAGACAGATTTTGACTCTCACAGAGTCTGTAAGGGAGTAAGTGTTACTATTATGAAAAAAGAAACTTAACAATGGAAAAGATGCACAGAGAGAATGAAAGATGGGACATAATGATGTGTCTGTGCAAAAAATACAGGGTGATTTCTGCTTGTAATTGTTTCCTTATGTGACTTCCAAAAGTTGGATATTGATAACATTTTCTGGTTTTATTATATATAAATTCCTGCTTTCTTGAGCTATTTTTGGTTTATTGTTCATTAAAACCAAATTAACATTGCCTAAACAATGAGCATGAATATAAAATTGAAAATTTAGGCAATGTTTAAGTAAGTAATTAATGGAGAGAAGAGAAAACATGGATACAAGGAATGGGTGGTTTTTGAGGGTTAAAATATAACTTTGGAGAAATTCAGAAGCACAAGAGGGATTTAAGGAAAAAAAGAGCAAGATATTGAACAAATGAAATTCAGAATGATGAGGGAGTAGTGCTTGTTGAGGAGACAAGGAAGTGAGTCTAATTATTTAACTTACAGGATAAATAAAATCAATGCAGTGGTAATTTGGTTGATTAAGCATCATTTTCCATTTTAATGCTCTATGTAGCTCAAATTAGCTATGTATTAGTTAGAGACTCATTTGCATGCAAGGGAAGAAGCCTCAAATTGACTTAGCCTAAAAAATAAATGAACAAAAATTTCCTAAGGAATTTAACTTAGTATCAAACAATTTTACTGAAAAATAGCTGAGGAGCAGAAGTGGGCATTAGGGGCCATTGTCACTCAAGGCTTGAATAATCAGAACTGTATCGCAGGCACCTGTCTCTGATGCTCTTCTCATAATAGTCTGACTTTACCTACAGCATTTCTCCATGGGGTAAGAAATGTATCTGCCAAACAAGATCATAATTTAAAATTTCACACCTTCTGGCATCACCACTAAGAATGCCTGATGTACTCGAACTCAAATCAAAAATCCATGAGGGAAACTTATTGACCCAGATTAAGGTGCACATATTTTGACCAGTCAGCAGTAGCATCGTATTAACACAACACTGGTGATGGCCATGTGGATTGAGGATGTGAGAGTCATACAAAAAAGGAGTTCTGTGGTAGAAATAACACTACAAGCATAGGCAACAAACAGAATAAAAAGATAATTGGACCTCATCAAAATTTAAACTTCTATCTACCAAAAAACACCATCATGAAAGTGAAAAAATAACCTATGTAATGGAAAAAAATTGTAAATCATATCAGACTCATATCTGATAACGGACCAGTATCTCGTACATAAAGAATTCTCACAACTCAACAACAAAAACAATCCAATTAATATATGGTCCCAGGATTAGAATGGACATTTTTTCAAAGAAGATATACAGATGACCAACACACACATGAAAAGGTGCTCAAGAGAAATGTAAAGCAAAATAACAATGATATACCACTACACAATTTGATAACAACCACTATAATAATCAGAAAAAAACTGATATTGACATGAATGTGAGAAATTGGAACCCTGGTAATTTGCTGGTCAAAATGTAAAATTATATGATAGTTGTGGAAAACTCTTTGTTATTTCCTCTAAAAATTAGACATAGAACTGCTGTATGACTCATTAACTCCACTCCCAGGTATATGCCCCCAAATAACGAAAAACAAATATTCAAACAAATATCTGTATATGAAAATTCACATTAGCATTAATTACAATAGCCATCATCACAGTTCAAATGTTAATGTATTTTTTACTTTGTGTGTGTGCAAGGAGCTTCTTAAAGAAAGGATTCTGGACTAGAACATAATTTGAAAAACACTAATACAATGATTCAGCAATCCAGACTATATTTGACTTATTTGTTCTGAATATTTTCAAAACTTTAATAATATTTTGACTGCCCCTAAGAACAGATATTTTCTGAAAATGGGGACACACAAAATGGGACACAGATGCTGAAGACAACACAGTTTCTTCTACAAACTATTTTGAGTAGTAGTTTAATAACTTAGCCTGAAACTAACATGTTGACATATTTTTCTGTAATATATGTGTGTGCATTCATGTGTCTGTGCGTGTGTCTTTGTGTGTACATACACACACAAAGCTATTGCATTTGGGAGCTAAGAGTCTGCATTTTAATAAGTGTATCTTCGTTGAGGAGTTTGATCCAGACCAAAATATATTTGTGATTGTTCAGGTCAGGCAGTTACAAAGGCTTTACGTGGCAGGACTCATAAGCAAAGCTGCCCTCCCACTGCAGACTTTGTGCGCAGCCAGTGCATCGCAGTCTCTGAAGAGAGGTTCAGTGAAGGACCCAGGACTTCCTGGTGGGCCATGCTCTTTGATTATTTGCATCCCTAGCCCTGACATCTCCATTCCCACTTCCATTCAGAGGCCTCTTTATTGGGGCCTTTGGCCGAGAACTTCCTAAGGTACCTCTGCTGAGATTTTCTTATGAGTCATGGGGGGAGGGAGACTTGAAAATACTTTTTCCCACTTTCACTCAGTTCTCAGTACATTTCTACTCCTAACTCTTTTCCTTCTCCCTCCCTTTCTGATCCCAGGGTTTACAAAACAAAAGTCAAGGGCCTTTTGCTTGCAGCTTCCTTGGTAGTAAGATAATTCCCCTGTCTATGCTGACATATCTGACATTCCATCAGTGCCATTCTATGGGGAAAAATGAGAGATTGGGGGATCTGGCAGTCTCTCCTCTTGCGTGTACTATCATAGTGATTGAAGGTTTACCTGTTACTTTAATTTAGCTTGTTGCTTCATTCAACTACTATTGATACCTGGCAGCTCAGCTTTCTTCATCTCTGCTCATCTCTTAATACTCACTCCATCAAAAATTCTCATATAGATGTTGCAAAGTACATTTGAAAAGACAACACATTAGAGGAAAGTTGTTAAGTTATGATTAAAATAGTTATGGCCGATACTCTCTGTGCTCCCAGACATCCTTTGATTACTTTACCTGTGCTGTGTGTCTGTACTCTGGCACCTGTCCGCTTGCTAAATAATTCAGCAGTGACATTTTCCAGAATTTGTCTAAACACTTAGGGGGCCTGAGAGTTTAGACACCTTCCCCTCCTAATTCTCCCCCTTCACTTGCCCTCTAACATAGTCTTAACCAAGGATAGAATAGTACAGATGCATAAAAGCTGGCTTCCTTGTCTAGAGCTGGGACAATCTTGGAGGCATAATTGATGCTTCAGAGCTCTCCATGAGATTAGAATGGTGTCAGATATTATAAGATAAGCCTTTGCTTGGCTCCTTCCCTCTTTCCTGTTCTGCTTCCCTCCCTTGAGAGTTACTCTTGGAAGCAGTTCCTTATTAAAGCACATGCATGGAAATTCACACCTCACCTTCTGCTGCTGAGAAATTTGACATAAGACAAGGATATAAAGTAGTACATAAATGATAGAGAATTGTTTTTCAGCTTCTTCTTACTAGTTATAGATCCAAAAATACAAAATAAATGGACAAATTTATGAAAAAGAAAGCTTTAAAGAGGAAGAACAACTCTGATTTAACATATAAACATAGCACTGCTTTAAAAGGAAGAAAGATATCTATTCTTCTCTAAAAAGTCATCAATCCAAGATATTTTACAGACACATTTTTAAAAACTTATGATATATATATCATTACGGTTACTTAAACTATTAAATATATGAAAGTATGTCTTATAATTTTTTTGAGAAAAATAAGTATCATGGTAGTGATACCACAATCAGATAAGGGAATCATAAAACACAAAATCTATAGACCAATTTTATTTGGCACAGTAGAAGTCAAAAATTTTAATAAAATACTGTCAGTAAATTACAATTATTACAAATAATTTTTGACCAGAAAATTCAACAAAATCAACTGAAAAAATATTGTTGGAACTGATGAGAGAGATTAATATATCACAAGTCAAAAAAAAATAGTTCAAAAGGTATACCAGCACTTAAAAGTGTAATGAAAGCATCCATATATATTAGGCAAAAACCATTAAATATTAATTCATAATAAAAAATGTGGAGAAGTGATATGACAAAAATTCAATTCTCTAAACTGATAGTTTTGCATATTGAAAAGAGAATGTCATATTTCTTATATTACATTTACATACTTATTCTTCCAGATTAATTTTTAAAAGGAGTAAGTTCCAAAAGTAAAAATTCAGGATTTGGCAAAGTCATGACATGTAACCAAAATGTTTGTACCACCATAATTTCCTGAAATTAAAAAGTAAATATTCTTGATATTTTGATTAGAAAATCATTGCAATAAAAGTTTTATTTGAAGAGAATTAATATCTTACTATGTTGAGTCATTCAATAAAGTGACATGGAAAATTTTGTCAATCACTGAGGTCTCATCTCCTTCATTTCCTAATCCATTTTTCAATTATTTTGTGTTCTATAGTACACTTTTTTTTTTTTTTGAGACAAAGTCTCACTTTGTTGCCTGGGCTAGAGTGCCAAGGCATTAGCCTAGCTCACAGCAACCTCAAACTCCTGGGCTCAAGCAATTCTCCTGCCTCAGCCTCCTGAGTAGCTGGGACTACAGGCATGCGCCACCATGCCCGGCTAATTTTTTCTATGTATTTTTAGTTGGCCAATAATTTCTTTCTATTATTAGTAGAGATGGGGTCTGGCTCTTGCTCAGGCTGGTTTCGAACTCCTGACCTTGAGCGATCCACCCGCCTCGGCCTCCCAGAGTGCTAGGATTACAGGTGTGAGCCACTGTGCCCGGCCTATAGTACACTTTAATAAAACATGTAGCACTGAACAGAATGGAAAAACTGATCAATAGATAAAATAGAAATTGCTAACAGAGGAGTTTATACTTATTCATTCAGTAACTACACTGAGCACATGACAAGTATTTTTCTACCCCTGAGTATCTGAAGCTTTATTATTTGTGTATATAAAGGTTAAAGAAGAATTTCATAACACTGAAGAAATGATGTATATATTTTTATATGGGTTGGGAGAGATTAACTATTCACTGTACGTAAAATATATGCAACCTCTATAATACAGCATTCATGAAAAATAATTCTTAAATGATCTAAATTATACACAAATCATAATTTTAAAAGTGTAAGGAAATAATTTTGACAAAATGAATGTCAGGAATAAAATTCCAAATTAGCTATGAACCAAAATATTAAAACCAAATTGTCAAAAAAGTGAATTAATCCTACAAAAAGTATACTTTTATTAAATTTTAGCACCCTGTTTCCTTTTCAATTATGCGTGGGGTTTATGGTAAATTGTAGCATCACCTAGTTCAATAATTAATACTGAAATTACTCACAGTTTTTGTCAATTAATATTGAAGACCACAAATGTACTTAGAAAAAAATTATATTGCTTTCAAAAATATCAATAATATATCTTGTCTTAAGTGTTTTAATTTTAGTTTATACTTTTATTGCTAAATGTGTGTCAACAAACACCAAGTAAAAATATACTTGAATCTCTTAGTTATATAACTGTGAGATTACATTCTCTTATCTCATTACTCTATATTTCCCCTAAAAACAAAACATGAAGCATCATATTTAGAATACTTCTCAGAAATAACTCTCATTTTGCTTTGCTGCTTTTTTCCCTTAGGATAAAACAGGAAGGTAAATTTATAAGTAGCATTGTTCTTAGAATATTCCTTATCTGAGAAATGAGATGATTAAAAATTTTAAAAATTAAAACAACAAAAAGAAAAATTAGTATTACACAGAATATTTAATTTGACTTATTAAAGACTGAAGAACATTCATATATTTCAAACTACTAAGTAATGCTTATGTATTTGGAGCACATATAAGAGTCAGTGGTATTAGTATAGGAATTTTCAAGGTCATCAAAAAAGAAACTAACAAATGTTTTATCTTTTTCTGGAGGGTAAATAACCTAGTATGTTTAAAGAATCTGAGTAAAAGAATTGAAGCATTTGTAAAATGGCTTATGAATTGGTGTTGTACATTAAATGCCAGCCTACTGCTTTGCACTGCTCAGTCCAAAGGCATTGAATAGTTTTCTTTCATAGCAGAAGTAATAGAAGTTGGCATAGCCAGGGAATAAAATGGGGCCTTGATGATCGAATCTGCTACACAATAAAAGTTACAATCTGATTCTTTTCATTGTTCGCCTAGGCAGAAATTGGTACAAGTAAGTGGCATCCCAGAAATTTCTAAAAAGAACTGGATATAAAAACTTGGGGCTGAAAAGATATAAATGGGTGTAGCCCATAATTATTTGGAAGGGGCAATAAACAACTATAAAATAGTATTTAGGTAACTCCACATTATATTAATATATATCATGCCTTGTAAATTTGGTTCTTTTTTCTGATATTCCATAGTAACAGTGTTGATACGATACAGAAATAATATATATTCTTTACTGATTGTTTTTCACTAAAATACAAATACAATGATTCTATAACAATTTTGTTAATATATTTCTCTTTACTGATTGTTTTTAACTAAAATACAAATACAATAATTCTATAATATTTTGTTAGCAATGTATTTAAAATGTATTTTTCCTTGTTTTGGTTTTTAGTTTTCTCCTCTGATAAAACTAAACACTGCAGGGAAAGAAATAATTGTTGTTCTCCATGTTTCCCTTGTGCTTAGATGTGGAGCTGGGCATATTTTCCTTTCCAGTTAATTTGATGGGAAAGTTTTATGGCAGTGCAGACTTTTTATTTTGCCACCAACAATTACCTACTAGCAGAAAGCTATACTATATCCCCAAATTATAATTGATTTGAGGAGTAGAAGGATATTGGTATAAAAACACATTCTAATTAGTAAATGTAATTGAATTTGATGAGTCTATATTAATTTCAGCATCCAGAATAAACTATTGTTTAATTAACTTCTTATACATATAAATTAAATTTTATTACATTAAATGTAATTACCAAAGGTATACATATAAATAACGTCATATGCATAAATTGCAATTGGTAAAAAGGTGTTCTTTTTTTTCAAAAATTGCTTTTATAGTTCACAGAAAAGTCAAAGTAAACCAATAAGATTTACAGAAAAATCTCATGCTATGATTTATGTTAATCAACGTATATAAATGTTATATTTGATTGCTGGTACCCTAGTAGAGTTTAACAACCGGCTCTCTGAAGAAACAAAGTATCTAATTATAGTGTTTGATGATTTTGTGGTGCAACTATTGTACTACAACAATAGACAATTTCAAGCTGTGAATATGCTACCATGGATCATGCACTTGGGAATGGTCTTTTGTGAGCCAGTGCAAGCCACCAGCTCCAGCACACAATGTTACTGATGATTATTTTATTATGATACAATTATAGCAATTGATAAAAGTATGATTAGATGCCTAGAATTGCTACATAAATACAAAACAACCAAAACGTTGAATAAGAATAAATCCCTGATGACCCAGGCGTAAAGTTAATGCACAGAAAATCAGAAACATAGAATCATTGTAAATTAATTTCAAAGCTTACTCAGAAAAACAAAATGTCACTCATTGTCATTGTCTCCCAATATACAGAAGATTGGAGATCTCTTTACAGTTATATGTAAAGTTGGGTATAACAATTAAATAGTCCACTGTGGGAAAATCAAGCTTGTCATCAAAATTGACTGAAGGATAGTTAGGAAAATAAATAGATAAGCAGAGTTAGAAGACATTGAATAGCTATCAAAATTATCTCTCAAAAATGGTCAATGCTTTTAAAATTCCATAGAAGAGATCACTTAGGCTGTTGAAAGAGTTTCAAAATGTAGAAATAAGTAACCATCATGATCCTTCATTATCTGACCCCTTCCTTCCTGTTTGAACTCCTTCCCTGTACCCAGCCCCCTTTGGTACATTCTGCTCTGCAATTCAACCCTTTGGTTCTTCCTACATGTGTTAAGTTCCTGCCTATTTCAAGATCTTGAGGCTTCATGTATTGTTCTTTTGCTATTCTTTTTCCTCATCGACTCACTATTCATCTCCTCTTACACTCTGCCAATATCAATGTACTTCAAAGCACTTTTCTTCTGAGACTGTATTATTTATTTTTTGCCCAATATTCATTATCTGTCTCCCTTAATACAAGTTCCATGAAGCCAAGTGAATTAGATTTCTTTTATTGCTGTGTAAGAAATTATCAAAAACAGTGGCTTAGAACTGTTAACTAAAAAAAACAAATAACAAGTTTTATAATATGGAAAAATTAGAGCTTTATTTCTTGTAAAGAGTTTTATAATCTGCAGCGGTCATTCTGGCAGGCTGGGAAACATGGTGCCAGCCACAAGCTAGAAACAGATGCCTAAAGGGAGAGAAAAAAGGGAACAGAATTTTACATTGAGTGTGGTGACTAAATATCTGCATTTAACAAGGTATGGGAGGAGTCATGAATATTGATGATGAGACAAAGCATGCACATGTATAATTGTGCTTTATGTCTTCCATCCCATCATGGCTAGGAACTCAGATTTAAGGTTTTTCTGGGGTCCTATTGGGCAAGACAAGATCCGTTCAGTTAGTAGGGGGCTTAGGATTTTATTTTTAGTTCATAAAACATTGCAAATTTATTATCTCATAGTGTCCTTAGGCCAGGATTCTGGGCAGAGTTCTTTGCTCAGGGTCTAATCAGCCAGAGCTAAGACCTCATCCAAAAGGCCTAGCTAGCATTCACTTCCAAACTCACTGGATATTAGCAGAATTCACTTCCTTGCTGTTATAAGACTATGGATCTTGCTTTCTTTCTAGTTGCCAGCTGGAGCCATACTTAGCTCCCAGAACCCATCCACCATTCTGTTGCACCTGGCCCTCTCCAGATATGGAACTTTGCTTCAAGGCCAGCTAGGAAATCTCTTTTCAGTGTGCTAAAACAATCTTATACAGCCATGTGTCACTCGAATTAATGACAAGGATACATTCTGAGAAATGTATCCCAAGGTGATTCTGTCATTGCGAGAACATCATGGAATGTACAAACCTAGATAGATATCATACTACAGACATGGGCTATGTAGTATTGCCTATTGCTCCTAGGCTAAAAAAGTTACTATATAGAATACTGTAGGCAATTGTAACACAATAGTAAGTATTTGTATATTTTAATGTATCTAATATAGAAAAGATCTAGTAAAAATATGGCATTATAATCTTACGGGACCATCACCATATATGCAATGTGTCATTGACCAAAATGTTTTTATGCTGTGCATGCAAAACATTTTGGGTAACATAATCATTGGTAACATAATTGAAGTGACCCTCTGTAGTAAAATAAAAAATATATTTTATTTGTCTCTGATTTCTGGCAAAGACCTCCCAAAATCTGTGGAATTTCCTGAATAATAGCAGTATCTTTTGTATGCTAATGAAATGACTCCCAGAGGGAGGGTCTAGACAAAGTCAGGATAGAGTCTGGGCAGAAAAATCAATCAAGTGATTAGAGAGCTAGAACTTTTAGAAACTCCCTCAACCTTTGGTGAGAGTGGACTGCCTGGAGATTGAGTTCAATCACCAATGGCTAGTGATTTATTCAATCATGGCTACTTAAAGCCTTGAATAATAATAAAAAAAAAAGCTCAGAATGGAAAGATTTGAGGGACCTTCCAGGTTGGTGAATTTATCTATCTGCTGGGAGTGTGGCACATCCCAAATCCATGGAGACAGAAGGTTCTGTGCTCAGAACCCTTCTGGATGTCACCCTATATACCTCTTCATCTATTTGTTCATTTGTATCTTTTGTAATAAAACTGCAACCATTACTATATTGCTTTTCTGAGTTTTGTGAGTCAAACTAACAAATTATCAAATTTAAGGCAAGGTTGTAGAAATCCCCGAATTTGCAGTAGGCCAGGAAGAAATATAGTTCACCTGAGGACACCCCTTGAAGCTGGCATCCAAAGTGTGAGAATTCTTGTCGGACTGACCCCTTAACTTGTGGGGTCTGCACTAACTCTGGGTAGTTGAATTGAATTGAATTGTAGACACACCCAGTTGGTGTCAAGAATTAGAAAAGTAGATGTTGTATGAAAAACCCAAGCACAATCTCATCAGTTTTGCCATTTAGTATAACCTAACGAAGAAAGTGAATATTTTGTTGTATTTACAGGTCTCATTCACAGCTCAGGAGAATTAAATTTTACAACAGAAAGGGGGGTAATGTCAAAGGTTACCCTAGAATAATTCTAACCACAGCAGAGATGTCCAGTTGCTAATGTCTAAAACAATGCTTGACACATATAAATAGTCTAGTATAGGTTTGCTTTCTGACAGTGAGTTTTCATTGGCTTATTGTTTATACAAACAAAAAAATTCAAAATAGTTAAAATATTGTAGTCATTTTAATGATATGTAATATAGGAGTAGGCATGATTCACATTGGGAGTGGTACAGTCCTTCCTCTACGTCAGATTTTAGAAACTGATTCTACAACAGTGACCAAAGAATTGCTTAGCTACGTTTTAGTCATTTTAAAAATTTATGGTTGAGAAATGCTTTATTTCTATAAGCTGTCCCCTTATAACCATAGGCATTGGACAAATTATGTACAAATTGCCAATGACTATTTTATATACTATACAAATTCTCCTTCTCTAGTTGTCGTCCTTTAGAGACCTCAGAAATTTTATGGACTAGAGGGAATGCCATTCTTTTTTCCTTTTTAAAGTGAGCTAAACAGCTACTTAGACACTATTTACCTAAAATGGAAAGTAGTGCGTGTAAGTCTCAACTTCAAGGTTAATAAGTTAGTATAAATAAATGAAAATGTCTTCAGAGATAGATATATAACCATTCACAAAAAAATGTTTAATAGCTTACATAGGGAAAAAATCACACATATGTATTATACATTTAATATATACACACATATTATGTATATTTTTTTTACATTGTATCTGGTCAGATAATCTTCTACTCTTCTTTTAAAAGACACTGAAAGTTGAAGATTGATAATTTGGGGTATATGATACTGCTGAGTGCTTTTGGGGATGTGAATCACCTTTAAACCTAAGGTATTGTTTTGAACATGTGGCCACTAACCCTGGGGCTGCCCCATAACTCATATTCTGCTGAGCCTCCACCAGTACTTCCAGTGACAAATGGAACAAATTCTACAAACTGCTTCACACAAATAATGCTTCTGGATTGCTTGTTGTGCTCACTTGCAGAGCTGAAAGAACCATTTTTCTTTTAATCCTTAAGGACAAAAATGCATTAGTCTTTCCATTTCTAATCCAATCATTGCCGTTTTTCCTCTTGTGTGTAAATGGTTTGTGGAGTCTCTGTTGGTCATTATAACCACCAGCTTACGAAAGCTTCAGAGCAATTCAGAACTTTCATGTTCTTCTATAACCTTCAATATAGTACTTTGGTTGTCTGTAAATAACAAGTTAGGTAGTTTAGGATAGGGTCATCTTAATTTTATCATTACTTGAATTTATACAGCTATTTAAAAATCAATGTGGATAGCTATATATGGAAAATAATAAAGTCAAGGACTTTAAAAATATTTATATATAATTTTTGATATGTAAATAAATATTATAATTTTATTAGTAAACAACTAGTATATTGTTTAAGGATGGACTGCTAGGCTATCTGGCTCCTCTGTGTCCACATTCCTAACAATTATAAAAATGTGTACTTACTTAAAACCCTCATTTAATACTTTATGTATCAAACACATCATAAGTATTTCTGAAATTTATGTCAATTAACAGTATGGAACAGTTGTTACTATTAATATCATTTTGCAGATGGAAAAATTAAAGTGCTGAGTGACCATGAATATGATAGACAATATCACAGAATGTCAGTTTCTCAATTTGCATAACATATATGTTAAAAAACACTTTACAATAGATCTATGTTTTATATAACATTATTTTTAATTTGTTGAAAACAAGTTCTAAAAAATTACAATGGCACAATGTTGCCATGATCGTGATTTATGCTCAAAATAATGGTTGATTATTTGGTGGACTAAAAAAAAGTACAATTATTTTTCAAAGACAGTGAAGGATCAGAAATTTTTTATCCCACCTGAAATCTAAATAGCTATTTTTCTAAAATTTCATGAATGACAACAGAAGAGACAAGACTCTTGGCTCAAAGACAAACTATAGTTTACAATTATCAACAATCATCATAGCCAGAGTATCTGCATTTCTGCATCAGTTCCTGAAACCCAGTTTTCACTGGGTAATGTAAAAAGGGTTAGTTAGCCACTGCACATGCAGTAAGCTTCATTACCAGAGGAAAAAAATGAAATATTGGCTAAGTATCCCTATTATTTTAAACTGTGCAGTAAGAATGTTTGGGTTTTGCTCTTCATCGGGAGACACTACATCTATCTTCAAGACTGTTTTGTTACATACCAATCCTTGAAAAGATAGTTTGGAAACAGGTGCACGTGTGCACGCACTTGTAAGATAATATATAAATACAAGAGGCCACCAAGAACGTTCTTGCCAACAGCCTTTTAAAAATTATTTCCCTTATACTGTGCTGTTTTGGGTAGAACATCTTTGTTAGATTAACCAAGTATTTTGCATTTATTTTCAAAGCAGATGTTTTTTGGTGGCTACCTACATCTGAACCTGTCTCTTACTGTCTTCTAAGCACCCAATCTCTAAATCATTAGAACTATGAATGGTGTATCTCTTCAAACAATGGGAGGGGCGTAAAGACCTACATTGGCAGAATATCTTGTATGTGACCCTCCAGGTCCCAGGTTAATCTATAACAACTAAATCCTACTTTTGAGTTCCAGCTTAAAAGGCAACCAGGGACTTCGTAGGAATAGGAAACTTAAACCCATAGGAAGGAAGCTGGATTGAAAAGACCCTGGATTATTTACTACATGTAGCTTTGATGAGAGTGGGTGGATAATTACTACTGCTGAAAGACTAAGTCAACAGGAGTGATACTCAAGTTATTTACAAGAGTGATAAATTATTATATATCAGTCTGTGTGCTTGTAAAAAAGTTATACTCAAATGGATTTAGCTGAAAAGAATATAATGAAGAGACTATTTAATAGAAATATGTCTCTGTTAAGGGAACCAATAACAGAAGGTCAGACATCCAGGAACTAGTACCAGTGCTAATCCATTACTTCCCTTAGAGCTATGGGGCCAAAATAAACAAGGTAGGTTGCATTATAACCTATATTTTTAGGTTACAAGCCTATATTTTTCTTTTTCTTTCCTTCCTTCTGTCCTTCCTTCCTTCCTTCCTTCCTTCCTTCCTTCCTTCCTTCCTTCCTTCCTTCCTTCCTTTCTCTCTCTCTCTCTCTCTCTCTCTCTCTCTCTCTCTCTCTCTCTCTCTCTCTCTCTTTCTCTTTCTCTTTCTCTTTCTCTTTCTCTTTCTTTCTTTCTTTTCTTCTTTCTTTCTTTTTTTTAAGACAGAATATTGCTCTGCCACCCTGGCTAGAGTGTCGTGGCATCCTCATAGCTCATTGCAACATCAAATTCCTGAGCTCAAGCAATTCTCCTGCCTCAGCCTCCCAAGTTCCTAGCACTCCAGGTGTGCACCACCATGCCCAACTATTTTTTTTTATTTTTAGTAAAGACAGAGTCTCACTCTTGCTCAAGCTGGTCTCAAATTCGTGACCTCCAGTAGTCCTCCCACCTCAGCCTCCCAGAGTGCTAGGATTACAGGCCTGAGCCACCTCGCCTAGCCTGGGCCTATGTTTTTCATCCCTCATAATTTCAACACCCTTTTCCATGCAACTTGACCATTCATCTAACTAAAACCATAGAGCCTACCTTTCCATCCCTTCATTCTTAGTTTGGCCATGTAACTTGCTTTGACAAGTTGATAGAAGGTATGGTACATGGTCCATGAAGAAATCTTACAAAACACCTGAGTGTTTGCCCTTCCAGATTTGTTCTTCTGCTATCACTGTAAGAGCATTCATCAGCCAGCCTGCTGTAGGATGAGACAGGAGGAACAGGGCAGAATCATGCCAGTCATAGCAGCGTGGCCATCTTAAATGATCTTAAATGCTATTTGATCTACACATGACGGTGGAAGCCTGCAGGAAAGGGAAATGCACCAATGGAACATAAAGAACATGGACACTGAGGGACTCTGAAAAGATGAACAAAATTTTTGCCCCAGTGGAGATTCTTAGTTAATAAACAATTTGTATATTCATGTCCAATATTTTCTCCAATATTGTCATTACTGAAACATGCTGTATCATATCTTAGGAATATTTAAATATTTTTCCTTCAATCTTTCAAAAATGTCATGCCATTAATTAGTCAATTCAAACTCTTTTCTCTTTTAAAGAAAGTATAGAACAGAATATTATTTACAACTTAGTCACAACAATCAGCTGATCCTATCATCATCTTCTCCTGGGTGATAGGGTTTTTCATTTGAGCCGTCACCTTTGAATCAATAGCATGTATTTCTAAATTCCAAAGAATAAGATAATTAAATATACCTATAATTCGCACAAAACACAAACTGTTTTTCAATCATTGGTTAATCATCTAAGGGTCTTCAAAAGAACCATGGTTTCTTTTTATCAAAGTGAGTCCAAAGGTGTCATATATAATGTTGGCACATCAATTTTTCATTATTTTATAATTTCTCTACCATAAAAAATGAGGTCTTACTCTCAGTGGTACATACATTTGAAATTTGTGCCACTCTTTTCTACCTTTCCTCTTTTTACTATTGGACAGAAGATAATATTCAAAAGCAGTTTCTTAATCTTATTTTTTTAATGACAAATGGGGACAGTGGTCTCCTGGCTTATGTCCCTATTTTGATTGCTTCTGCTCCTTTCTCCCTTCAGATTCACAAAGATATTCTATTTCTTCACTATTTAAAAGTCTTTCCTGTTGTACTCCATGTTTCCTTGATTATTGAGGGAAATACAGCTATTTTTCTAGTTCAATCACAAGGACTATAATCATAGTTTTAATGACTAAAATTTATGTAATTAATCATTATTGATACTTCTGTCTACAATCATCAAAATTATTTATTATTGCCTGAAAATACCCAAAAGACAGACTAATTCCAAAGGTAAATTAATTTTATTACACTGAGTCAGCCACAAATACTGAATCACCTTATGGCTAAAGGAAAGCAGAATAGTCTTCATTATTTTCCATTCACAGCATAATGTAAAAATATACATATAAATATGTAAATTTCTTCAGCTTCTTTTGGGTCATAAGCACTACAGACAATGGATATTTGCCTATTACAAACCTGATATGAGCCGTTATGATTATGTTGAGACATGCTTTGCAAAAACTAATGTTTAAACATGGGATCCATTGTAGGATGAAAATATGATGTACTTTTGAAAATATTATGGTGTTTTACAAGTCCAATACTGTTTTAAAAAAAGAGAAATATTTCAAATCCCTTCACTAAATTTTAAAAGTTCTTGATACTGATTACAAAATTTTCAGAAAAGTTTGAGGCTTCATAAATTTCAAATATGTATAGATTTACATAATGTGCAAAGAAGTGTTCATTGCATTAAAGAATAAATATCTTTAAAGTATAAATAAGGAAAAATATGTATAAATCAGTAAGCAATGGTAGTTTTTCTATTTTTATAAATAATGAAACAAAAAAGTGAGAATGAAATAGATATGATTAAGAGACTATAAACTAAAATATACAGGTGTCTGAAAAATCAAAATAATTCAATTTTCATTCAATTTTCACAATTCATTTTCATTTTAAAATATCTCCTTAAATCTCAATTTTCTAAAATAGAATTTTTCTTAACAGCAAGCTTTATTGAACTGACTAAACGAAAAAAAAATCAGAAGATAATCTGATTTACACCAAAACATGGAATGTGACCACTATAATGTTACAAATTTGAGAAATTTCATTTAGAAATTTTATTATTCATAATGCAGGGAGAAAAAATAGAGAAAACTCACAAATTAACAAGTCACAACTTCTTTTTCTTAAAAAAGATGATCAGTTTGAGCTAATAAGTGAAGGCATTGAAAGGATACCATGAAAAACTCTGATTTGAAGATACGAGGCAAAAACAGACACAGAAAAGCTGGGAATCTTTTTTTGTTGTTGTTGTTCTCCTTGCAATGCTAAAGATGTCCCATAACCCTGGTTCTCAACACAGTAATTCCAACACAGGAAAACGTTTTCTTCGTTTATACAAAGGTATCATAATCTGAGAGTAAGAAAGAACATAATACAAAAAAATGATACCATTCTATTCAGAAACATTTCCACTGTTCTGGGCCAAGATTGGCTAGAGGTAACTGTAAAGGATTATGCAGGGAAAAGCTGTACTTCCGTGAAGAATGACTAAAAGGCTCTGTGGCACTATGTGATGTACCTCTCACTGCCATCACTGTTCTTGGTGACATAAACATAACAATTGACATAACATGTTTTTTAAGGTTCCAATTAACAGGAATATATTCGGGTTTACATTTCCTATAGCATTAAACTTACAGATACTTACATAACCTATATTCAAGTAACTTACATTTATAAAGATAAAACATATACAAATCATTGATTTCCCACAACCCTTTCCTAAAACCCTCTCTTAATATAAATGCCATCCAATTTATTTTCTATTATGAATCAGCATTATATGAGAACTATCTGTTTGCTACTTAAAATCAGTTACGATAGAAGGTAAAATACTGCAAAAATCATTGTAGCACAAGGCAGAGGATAAGAGAGAAGACTAATCATCTAAACTTAAAGGAACTATCTCAAAATTATCTTTACTTAATTACCTGTTGTAAATATTACTCTCTACCCTGTCAATGGTTGTCTAATTTTCTGGGTACTTGGAATCTTTCTGTTATATAATAGTAGAAAATATGTGTTTGAGTATGAATGCCAGCAAGGAGAAGATAGTTGTTAATCAAAGAAAAATTCTAGCAAGACTCCCAGATTATGAAACTAAAAGAAAAGGAAGTAAAATAAATAAGAGGCAATGGTGGAAAAAATATTTTTTTGTATTTAAAAATATTATATTTAGTTAAAAAATATAAATTTTATGATCAACCTACTGTAAATAATTGCACTGAATTTACCCATTAAGATAGAAAAAGTCAACTAAAGAAAAATTCTGGATATATGATATTTTCAAGATATACAAAAAATAAAATAAAAGGTCAAGCTGGAGGCCGGGCGCGGTGGCTCACGCCTGTAATCCTAGCACTCTGGGAGGCCAAGGCAGGTGGATTGCTCAAGGTCAAGAGTT
>CAUYRT010103611.1:0-51462 GCA_963574885.1 Lepilemur ruficaudatus
GAATTGGCAATTAACTGATTTATGTGAATAGCTGTACAACTTGGAAAATTTACTAATAATCATTTAATTGTACACGTAAAATGGAGGAATGGCATGGCATGTAAATTATACTTCAATAAAGTTGTCTAAAAAAAGTGAAAAGCTAAGAGAATCAGAAGTTTAAAACCATTTGATGAGCTGAAGATGTGTCAATTTGAGGTGAGAGCTAACACACCTTAGGAAGAGTTAACTAGAATGATTATGGATGTGAAGGAAGTGTGGCTCAAGCCACCTGCATTCCATTGATTTCTTGTCCTGGCAGGTTTGGCAACTGTTCCATTCTTTTCTCTGAGTTTCATGTATTTACCTCCTAAAGTTGAGCATTAGGTCAAAGTCAACTTTGTCAAATAAAAGATGTTGATGATAGCTAGAATCTCCAAAGTAGCTCCCTGGTTGATGCTTTGAAATACAGACAGAGGTTTGGTTCAGTTCAAAGAACAATTGTTCATACATTCTGTGCCAGCCAGTGTACTAGACAACGATGATAAAGATAAAGACATAACCTCTTCTGCTAAGAACATTGATCTGTGGGTGAGACAGAAAAGTCACCTGTGGTAATTCTCCCTAATAAATTTGCAGAAAACATATTTCAGGAAAAAGTGGTATGTTTATAACCGTGTCGAGGCTGTTCCCTATGAATCGCACCAACTGGAGTTACATAATGCAGCGGCCTTTGGGAATAGTTGATTTTCAACAATTGCTGTAACATAGGTTTCTAAGTATTTGAGGCAAAATCCTCTCTACCACTTCCACCATTTCCTTAGTTATAAAGGCTTAAATTCTGTTAACAATGAGGATGAGGGATAATGACACTGGTAAAATGGATTGACTTATAGTTACTTTGATTTCAGTTAAAATTAATGGACTTATAAAAAGCACAGCTACAAAATCTTGTAGTGATAGTTGATTAATACCATTAAAAGAAGATTGATGGAAGAGCATGCTTCCTTGAGGAAAAAAAAAAGTATATTGTCAACAGAATTGGATTTGATAGAGTTTTGTCTTAGATTGTTATGTTTTGGTCTTTGCAAATCAAAAGGAAATATTTCTTGTATGAATTGGCTTAAGCATATATTTAGTAAACAAACTGTAACTTCTAAATAATTGGTTGCTATATTGAATTCAACTTACATTTGGTGTATACAGGATTGGAGATTTCAAGCATTTGTGGGAGTACTTTTCATTTCTCTTGTTTAATAACCATACCCAAGTGGATTGGTTAGTTTTATTATTTATTTTTATTCTATAGAAAATTTATCAAGGAATGATAAATTCCTTGATAGAGGTACTATGTAGACCTCTATTATTTTGTTTTGTTTTGTTCTCTTCATACATTTTCTTGTTTATTTTACTCCTGTCAAATTTCTGGCTCAGAAGTTAATATTTATATGCTTTAAGAAAGTGATATCAGATGATTTCTGTGATATCATTTAAATTATTGTAAACTAAATAACAGTAGGGCATTGGAATTTACATTTAGTGAGTTAGTATGCTTTAGATAAGACTATTTCATATAAGAGAAAAATAAAGGGACCAATATAGGTATATTGGTTACAGATTAGTCTGGCTGCAAAGGATAGAAAACCCTACTATGGGACTTAAAACTATAGTTTATTTTTATCACATTAACAGCAACCTGAAGATAGATTGTTTTGGTAAAAATGGGAACTTTAGCTATCCAGTTAATGAAAATTTTAACTTTAAATTTAAATAATTTGTCCCCATTCACTAATTAGGCATACAATTACTATATAATATTTATTATTATTATTTATATAATCAAGGCTTCATTATCTTTTTAAAAAGGAAATCTATTTTTTTCCTTGAAGCCTTCTGCTCTTTCTCTGCATTATTCAAGATCTCTGGTGTCTCACTGTATCCACATGAAACAGTCTTCCTTCTGGAAGCTTTGCTCAGTTTAAGCATTTGTCGTTGTCACCTAGAATCATAGTTGGAGACAGACTTTACCTGGTCTCACGGAAGGTGCTTGCTTGTACATGGACTGAGGCCCTACCTGGTCTCAGTCCTGGTCTGGCCTCGGTGACCTCTGATTTCAAGTTTCAGTCTATTTGTTTCATATTTATATTCTCAACAATTTTTCAAAAGCCTGAACAAAAATCAATTAAGAGACAGTTGAAGAAAACCAGCAATGAGAGGATGGTATGAGTGAGAATGGAAGAGGACAGAATCAAATGCTATTTAGTTGGTAGAATCAAGATGATCTGGCCTTTTTGGGGAGGGTTGAGTAAGAAGTAAAAAGTGATTCCAAGCTATTTGTCTTGAGAAAGTGAGTATCATTAACTGATATAGGAAACACTAGAAGAAGAGTAGGTGTGGGAAGAGGATGGGATTACTCTTAAAGGTACTGGATTTTAATTGCTTCTGAATAATCTAAGCATACAGAGAGATGTTAGTTGGTGGATATATATTGATATATATTGATAGCTATGAAGTTTAGGTGAGAAGACTAGAATAAAATGAAGTCATAATGTATATACTTATTCACTCTAAGTATAGCTTCTAAAAGTCTGGAAATCCATTTTACAGGAAAGAGTTTACTTTTAAAATATTGATTTTCTGTAACTGAAAGCATTCAAACAGAATTGGAATAATCTTTGGTTACCAATATAGTAAAAGGGTCATCAGGAGATTTCAAATTCTTCAGTTTTCTTCCCAAATTTCTAGATTATGTTAAAAAATGGAAAATTTCAAATGTTGATAGATATGTTTTTTTTCCCCACAAAAATCAATACTTATGTAATTCATTAAAGAAATGTAAAGATATGTTCAAAAACCACGAAGGGACCTTTTATCCAACCCCTAGAGATAAAGTCAGATCATGTACAATGTTTAATGGCTTATAGAAATTACAAGTGAGAGAAACAAAGTTGGTAAAGTAGAAGAGGAGTTGTGCAATGAAAACGTCATGGGGGATTGGAGTCAGACTGACTTTTGTTCAAATTTAGTTATGCAACTTATCTGCTTCTCAATCTTGAATGGCTTATTCAACCTTTAAATTTTCTCATGTTAAATGAGTGAAATGATATCTATTAGTTGTGAGGCTAAAATGTGTAATGCTTTGCATAGTGCCTTTGATATACATGGGAAGAATAAAATAAACTATGCTATTAGCAGTTTGCATTTTATGACTTAGAATACACAAATGCGAATAATCTGTAAAACAATAAGCATTTTGGAGAAAGAGCTCATTTAAAAGTAAAGAAAGTGAATTTTAAATATATGTGTGTCTTATTTGAAAATAAAATATTTACATATGGAAACAATAAAGATTTTTACAAATTTTTATGGTTATCTGATACTGAAGCATTTGCAAAAAGAATACATTTATTTTTTTTCTTGCTATGATTTGTGTAAGTGATAAGAAATTCAATTTTTGCCACCGATTGAGAATAAAAGTAACTGGATTGAATTTATTGTTAAACACAAAACATTTATCTATAAGCCCTGAGCTGGAATAATATTGAGTACAACTTTAAGCTAGTTAAAGACCTAACCCATGCACAATGTTAATTTTTCTGTTATTAAGTATACTCTGATATCAAATCATGGAAAGTCAGGAAAAAAACAGAATTCAATGTTCTTTAGTGTATTTTTTTCCAATGGACAGATGAAGAAATAAAACTCTGCGAGGACACATCTGATGATCATAGAACAGGCTCCCAGACGAAAGTCTCCTGACTTCAATCTCATTCCCCTTTCATAAACTCTGCTCCTTTTATAAACTGCCAAAAAATCTACATATACAACAGCAAAAACTGTCATCAACCTACAGAATAGCAGATAGCCACTTTGGATTCTTAAGTTTGACCAAGCATGTTGGGAAATCATGTTGAATAAAACTGTTACTTTCTTTTTGGTCTAGATTAATTATTCAATGAGTCCTTTATGATGAGTCTGTATAATCCACTGACCCATACAATTTTCTAGGGCTGTAGTTACGAGGCTGTGGCTTGGCTTGTCATGGGTAGATCTGTTCCGTTATTTTGAATTTTCCCAGGTCTGAAGCTTGTTCTTGTTATAAGTCTTCAATGGTAAGTGATACTACCTCTGCACCTGAAATCCATTTAAATTCTCAGCTGCCCATGGGGGTACAACTCAGTCTCTGCATTGTTTTGCAATGACCAGCTCCAACTCCCAGGACACAGGGCCATCGATATAGCTGGTGAGTAGTAGCCGATTATCTTACAGATGTTCCAGCCAGACACTTCCCAGCTTCAGGGCAGGAAATGGTATTTAAAAATGGAGATCTTACTTCCAGATACAAATATCCCAGCAGATATTATGTCTTAGATATTCAAGGCAGAGCATGATCTAAAAAATATTTTCATGGGAACCATTCATACAAACAATTAAGTATTCCAGCTAGCAAATACTCATTCCAAGTTTTTGAAACACTTGTTAAAAACCTATGAAAAAGTACCATTTATTTTTAAATTACATTTTAGAGGTCAGTTTACTTCTATTTAGTTACTCTTTTCTCATGTAAACGTGAATCTTCTCCAAGGTTCCGTGTTAAGTTCTTTTCTTGATGTACCCAGGTTTGTTTATTTTTTTCAACTTATGTGGATCCTAGAACAATAATTTTAGTGTTTTTTTTTTTTTTTCTTGAGGGGTATCATTAACTCCTTTTAGAATATGGTAAAAGCTATGGCAGCTACCCCTACGAAAATGCACACAATTGCACACACACCCATAGCCACAATTTTTTACATATAATTTTAGGAGTCCATTGACTGAAGCCCATCCATGGACTTCCTAGGAGTTGGAACTCAAGGACTGATAAAACAGTTGAGAAGCTTTTGCAATAGTTTAGGGGAGAAATAAGAAAGCTAATGGCAAGGGCGATTATAACAGCTTGCCAATAGTTTTGGTAACGTTTTCTGCAGCATTTCTTAGACTTTATTATCCACACTTTATTAACACTGTCTTTGAGTTTTATATATCTTAATCTTTGTTTACTCTATTTAAATACCAAGCCCTCTTGTTATATTTACATATCTTTGAAAATTCTTTCATTCCTGTTTTATTCAGATCCTATTTTTTCTCACCTAAACAATTACAGTGGACTTCATAAGTGGTTATTCTGTCTCTAATGTCATAAATGCTAAATCTGTTATCCATATTGAGATGAAGTTTTTCTGTATAAAACAGAAATCTGAAAATGCTTCTACTTTGAATATAAGATCTTTTCATTATCTATAGCAATGTTGTCTAATAGAAATAATGACAGCTATATATGTAATTTTAAACTTTCTAGTAGACACATTAAAAAAGTAAAAAGAATCAGGTGAAATTAATTTTAGTGATATATTTTATTTAATCCAAGATAAACAAAATATTATACCAACATATAATAATTTTTAAAATTGTTAACACCTCACATTTTTGGACGGAACTTTTAAAATCCAATGTACATTTTACACTCTACACGTCACCCAGGATGCTAAATTTTCATTTAAAATAAAATGGAATCCTGCCTCTAAATAAAATTGTATTTAATAAAAATTTACATTGCTTCAGCTTTAAAATTTAAGGTAATTGAAATAAAATAAAATTAAAAATCTAATTTCTTGGTCGCACTAGACACATTCCAAGGGCTCAGTAATCACATGGTTGATGGCTACTGTATTGGAATGCATAAGCATATGAATAAAACCAAAACTCTGCCATATGGATTATAGAAGAGGCTTTTGGATTAATGCTCTTCCTCTTGTTGCCACTCCTGACAACACACTATCTAGCCATAGCAAACACTTTGCGATTCCCTCTACATACTTGTTCTCATGCCTCTATGCTTAAGTGTCCTTGATTCATAATTTTTGTAACTCTACCCTCAAATACTTGGCTCTTTGGTCCCATGATAATATTTATTTTTTAAAAAATCCTATTGCTATCCAAGCTCAAATCTGAAGAAAGTAAATCTTTTTCCTATTCCCCCATGAAAATACACTGTTACTGCGTACTTACGGTGAGTGTTAGCCTCTTTCAATTGTGTTTTCTCATATTATCCTGCCAACAGAAGGTGAAACTGAAGCTCAGAGAAGTATGTTGTCCATACTATAGAAAGAAGCAGAAGCCTTCAGTCAGGAATTAGCAGCATGTTCTCACCATCAGATGTACAAATCTATCCACACTGGCACCCACCTTCTCTCTCTTATCTCTGTAACATTGGAAGAAATAAATGGCCAATGTAAAGGGAGGTTTTTAATATTATGTTGTAAAATAGTAATATTTATGTCACTTTCATAAGTGTTCGGGATAATATCACTTTTCACATCATCAAGGATTTTACTTGTTCCTACAGTCTGGTATAATTTGAGAAATAGAGGAAACTTTAGACATTATCTATTGCTGTGACTTACACCCTTGCCCTTCCTTCTCTTTTTCATAAGTTTCAGAAAATTTTATTCAAATATAATGCTATTAGACAGCAAAATACATAAAAGGTTAAAAAGATATTAAAACTAAAAATAAAAATAAGCAGTGTACATTGTCCAAGATTATTGATCATGCCAGTAGCAGAACAAGAACAAAAACATAGGCCTTTTAATTCTTCGTCTGGTGCTTTTTTCGTTTGACTATGGCTTTCCCTCCCAAGGCCCTTACTTTAGAAAAAGAAAACTTTCCCTTGTACTTCAATAGGTAGAAATATCTGTCTGTGAAATTTCATTTAAAAAGCCAAGTCAAAGTCCAGAGTTATAAAAATCCAGTATTTGGTGCTAGGTACTAACATTTCCAAAATGTAGGTAATTTAAATGCTTGCGACCATTAGAATGCAATTATAGCGTTGAGCAGGGATGAAAGGGGTGATTTTTTTTTATTGCTATAGTCCATTGGCATCCAGGGTTTTCTTATAGTTTTTTCAATAGTTAATACTTAAGTTTTATTTCTTTTTGATGCCTACAGGGTATTTCTCTTTATGTCTCTATAATTTTTGTAAGACAAGAAAATGAAAGTTATTAAGCATAGTGAATAAAGTACTTTCCCGTTGACCTACTTGTTAAAGCATTTCTGACTTAATACTTAAAGTACAGCTTTCTAAACAAAGATAAATTCGAAAGCATCAATATGCCAAAATAAATAGCCAGATATTCTAACCACATTTTTTTTTAAATCAGAGTGGATATTCTTGTTAAAGTAAATGAATGAAAGAGTTATATTATGTCAGATTATACATAAAACTGTTTTCAGAATTTTCTACATCAGAAAGACTGTGGTCCTGCATATGGATTAATAGTAAGCAAAAAGGCTTCAAAACATATTTAAGGGGTCATGTTGGTTATTAATCTGCAAAACATATTTACTATTTTATGTTATTTAGGATATTGGGGTTGGCAAATAGGCAGGGGATATGTTGCCTATATGTGTTACCCAGATATCATGTGAGGATTTCCTGTCCTTGGTAATCAGATAAACCTGGCTCAAACCCTCAGTTTCTCAAATTTGGCAAGTGCCTGTCCTCCACCATTCTTACAAAGATACGACCTACAGGACACCTTCTTTTACATTTGTCCTCTGCTATGCCTTGGATGCAAAACACTGACCCTTGATGGCCATTAAAAAATTAAATCATAAAAGGCATGACATTATTTTAGTCACTTCACCGAAAATATGTGGGTGTTTTGAGCAGCAGGTACAATGGAAGCACAAGTTACTGTTTCTGTATGTGACTTCATCCCTGTTTTCTCTTTTTGGAGACCAATATTTATCCCACCTGCAGTGTGAAACCACCAGGAAAGGGACCAGAACAAGCTCCAACAGCTCTTTTCATGGGGACCTGTCTTATTTAAGCTTTGACATCTCTCCTAGCCACCAACCTCTCCCAACCCCACACATCACCTTCTGCCCTAGAATTCTGATGAAAAAGGTCTCTTCCTCCTATGCAAATCCTGTGATCAGCTATTCGTAACCACCCTTCTTAGCCCTTATTTTCACTTTTTCCCCAGAAGGACTACTCTTAAGAGATATTTCTCTCTCTCTCTCTCTCTCTCTCTCTCTCTCTCTCTCTCACACACACACACACACACACTCACACACACACACAAAATTACCTTCCCTAATTTCTGTGTTTCAGTGAACATTCAAAGACTACAAGGCTATGAGGAATGGGTATTACAATATGACACAATATAATTTAATATAACAAAGCAACACAACCTACTCTCTCCTGACTGTTCACTGGCCTACACAAAGAATCCCAGACTAATATGAAGTTCATTATTCCTTTCCACACACATTTATTTGAGGCCATCTATGTGCTGTGTCTTGCACTGCATTGTGTTGGATGCGAGCAATAGTACAATGGTGAAGATCTACCCACTTACCTTAAAGAAGTTCATGGCTTGATGAAAAATCAGAGTTAATATCTTTCCGTTACTTTACTATTAACAAACTATTAGGCACAATATGTATCCCTCTCATCTTTATAACACCATGTGGAGGAAGCACTTTTATCACAGTTTTATTTATGATCACACTACCCTTCAGTGAGGTATTTTTATAACTAGGTGCTATTGCTCCCTGGTAAGTTCTGGGTTCACACTCCTCTCAAAGCTGCTGATATCAATAGCCACTGATGTTTGCAGTCACTGTGCAGGTTACTAATTTTGTGCTTGATTTCTCCCCTCCCCGAAATGCAATAGAAGCTCCTAGAAATGCCTCATTTCAAAGGGCACCCACTCTTGGATCTGAACTAGTCTGTTTCTTGCCCTCTTTTTGCCATCTTCACATGCATGTCATGTCTCTGTGACTGTGTTCAGACTGTTTAATTTAGCCTCCAACAGAAGGTGGGTTCAAAAAGACAAGCTGACATTTTAATTGACTCATAAAGCACTGCACAAAGGATCTTATTTAAAAAAACACATCTCTGCCCTAGCAGCAGTTGAATTCATGAAATAAAGGGAGGCCTAAGTTTTTTCAGTAGTTTACTCTGAGCTATCCCTGCATCATCAGGGAAATGACAGAGTGGATAGAATAATATGGCCGGAGAAAGAAATATAAGACAGGGAGCAGTATGGAAGGACCATATACATATATATATATATTACCTCTCCCACCAGTGGAAAATAGCTGGGGTGAGGAGTGAGAAAAAGGACAGGATGCAATCTTTTACTGACTCCTCAGAATCATTTTCAAAATACCTTCTCTGATGTGGACTTCACCTAAGGAGTTTCTTTAATTCTAACCTCTGGAGCCAGAGCCTCTGTGAGCACACTATGGACAGACTGTGCCCTAAATAGTAAAATCAAGGGTTTCTTGTATGCTTTATAAGGAATCTGTGAGCTATCTTCCTGCTCCAAGTTGAAAGGGCTTTAGAGCTGAGGGATGCTGACACGACCTGAAGGCAGTCCCCATGAGTCAACTAAAGATTCCCTCAGAGGGAAGGACGGCCAGCATATCACCAGATACTCAAAGATAGATGTGATATAGTTTCACATCTGCCATTGAAATGCTTGCTGCGCTTGGACACTTCTCTCAGCTCTCAGCATTTTCAGTATTTCACATATCTTATCTTTAAAGGAAAAAAACCATTCTAATACCTGAAGTGTTTAAGAAGGAAGGAAATTCTTGTAAAGCATTTTGAACCTAGAACAGGAGCAAGGTATAAATGTTACATCTACATAAGAGCAAAAATATTGTAATGTTAAAAAAGGATACCTAGCATTTGTTGATTCAATGATTATCTTTATCACTGTTCTACTAACCGAGTCTACCATCTTTTTAATTTTACTGCCTAGGTGGGGATCCCAACTAGTTATTAGTGCTTGTTATAAATTAGTGAAAGAGGCTTCCATTTCATTTGTCACTAGTGAGGGTCTAGGAGAGTTAAGCTGGTAGCAAGAGGCTGTCTGCCAAGAGCCTCAAGTGTCCCTACACGTCCTTCCTGGGTCTACCAAACTTTACTCAAGGTCAAACTTTTCTCCTACCTTGAGCCATTTTTGTAGCAAGTCTTATAAGCAATTTAGTAAGTGAAGGGGACCGCAGCATGACTAATATATGCCTACTTCTTGTTGCTTCTATGTTTGCGAGTACAAAAAATACCGAGCCGTTGGCCTTGGGTTTGTCACCTGAGATACAATCTACACATGCAGCTGCTCTGTGGGCACATTGAGCCTCCCCATGGGACTTGGGGGCAGGTAAACTGGTGCTACCATGCTGATGCTCCTGTTGTTTGCTGTGCTGTAGATCTATTGGGTCTCATCTATTTTCAGCTCCTGTGCAGTTGAGGCAGTTCACCTCTACTTGCTAAGTCATATTCTTTGGAGTTGATACTCCTTCCCATTCTCATTAAGTCTAGGCTTCTCCCTGACCAGCTGCTTCCTTCTACATTGTGCTATTTTTGTATGCTCTATCTCACTTGCTTACCTGTATTGCTTCTTAATTCTCTGGACTTTCCTTCTCAGCTTCCTTTACCTCCTCCACTTTCTCCTCCTAACTGCTAACATTTAGGAAGAATTCAAAGTTTAGTCTTGGTTTATTCTTCCTCTCTCCGTATACATTTTCTTAGGCTATCTTATTCATCCTTGTAGTTTTAAGAAGGATCAGTATGCTGATTTTCTCAAAATCTCTCCAGAATTGTTTTTGTCACTGCTTCAGATGTATTGTTTTTATTGGTTTCCCTAAAGGAGAACCAGGGACAAAGTTTTCCATGTAGGCAATATGCATGGAAGTGTTTGCAAGAGAAACTTCTAAGAGTAAATGAAGAAGAATAGGAAACAGGGAAAAGCTAAGCAAAGATTTCAGGCGATCCTACAGGGAAATATGATGTGTAAATAACATTGCAGAATTTGTACTTCCTCGAGGCAAGTGGGTGCTACTTTTGTACCCCTGCAGTAGTCACCATACCCTGGCTGCCCAGGATGAGGAATTTGTAACCTCCAGGAATCTTTAATCAAAGCCAAAAGTGATCCTCAATGGAAGTTCGCAGTTATATCCCTTTATCAGCCTTTGAAATGAATTCATTTATCTGGACAGGGCACCAAGTCTGTTACATGTATAGCTCATGAATATATTTTTTCCTATGGGGAACAATAAGTTCTTTAGTTATTCTATCTCATTTAATCCCAATAACAACTCTTTGGGTGTAGGTAATTTTTTCTCCATTTCATATTTGAGAACATTGGAACTTAAGATAGAAAAGAGCCTGGACCAAGGTCATATTACATTATGTGTACAAACCAAAATATAAATCAAGGCTCTACATACCAACCTATAGTACAGGACCTTCCAGTGGAGATATTAACCTGAGAGTCAGATAGAGTGCAGTGTTACAAATGGGGTCTTGAGTCAAACTACCAGGCTTCAAATCCTAGTTCCATCAATTATGGGCGTGTGACCTGGGGTATCCTCACTTAACCTTCATAAACTCTGGTTGCCTTATCTGCAAAATAAGGGTAACTGTGGTACCTAAATCAAGTGTGCATGGTACAATACCTGGGAACATTTAATATATGTTATTTAATACTAGGCCATTAAATATGAAATGTCTGATTTCGAATCAATAGTTTCTTATATCTCAAACAAGAAGCAGTACAATTAATCAAAGTATGTTATTAAACTATCAATACAGTTTTGCCATCTCAATGGTAGCTTGTTTATACCAGCAGTGAAGAAGCCTGGTGAGTGAGTGGTGATCAAATTGTGAAAGGCCTTTTCTACAACTTGTTGAAAATTAAATATTTTTCCTTGCAAGAAGTGGTTCAAAGCCTGGAAAATGTGGTAAGTTAGTTGGCACAAGATCTGGTGAATATGGTGGATGACAGAGAGTTTCCAAGTCCAGCTGCTGTAGTTTGAGCAGCGTTGTTTGCACTACATGTGGTGGAGGGTTATCTTGTAAGAGGATTGGCCTGTGTATATTGACCAATCTTGGCTGCTTAATCACAAGCACCCTCACCATTTTGTCCATTTGGTTGCAGTAGACATCTACTGTAATTGACTGACCAGGTTTCATGAAGCTGTAGTGGATAATATCAGCACTGGACCACCAAACAGACACCATTAGCTTTGTGGACTGTGTTTTAGCACTTCATCTTTAATCAACCATTGCGTCAAAAAGAATCAGTTTTTCATCACACATAACAATACGGTGTAGAAATGGTTTTTCCTTTATGTGGTGACAGCAAAGAAAGGCAAGCTTCAAGACAATTTCTCTTCTGATGCTCGTTTAATTCATGTGGTACCCATCTGTCCAGCTTATTTACCTTGACCATCTGTTTCAAATGGTCCAATATTGTTGGAATAGTAATGTAATAGTAATGTCAAACCTTACTGCTAATACAGGCTTAGGTTGAGATGGGTTTTCTTCCACTACAGCTTTCAGCTTATCATTATCCACCTTGGTCTCGGGTCCCCCACATGGCTCATTTTCAAGATTAAAATCATGAAAATGTGACTTCTCAAACCATTGATATACTGTGCATTCATTAGCTACATCATTCCCAAACACTTTGTTGATATGTCAAGCTATCTGCACTGCATCGATTCCACAATGGAACCCATATTCAACAATAACATGAATTTTTGACTTATCCATGGTTTCACAGAAATTTCTCTTAAAAAATGTGAAAGATAATCATAAGCCAAAGCATGCATTTGAAAGAATTAGGATGTACCTTTATAATAAAACAAAACAAAACAAAACATCAAGAATATCAAAGTGAAATGTTAGGGATATTAACTGTCAAACTTAGTACTTAAGGAAATCTGACATTACATACTTAATAACCTAATATTTATTTATTTACTTCAAAATATTAGGGGGGGTACAAATGTTTTAGGTTAAATGGATCATTTTTGTAATGCTTGAGTCCTGGCTATAGGTGTGACCATCACCCAAATAGTGTTCATAATACCCATTAGGTTGGTTTATTCTCCTCCCCTACCCCCTCTTCCCTGGTTGCTTTCCACTGAGTTTTACTTCCCTCTGTGCATATGTGCACAGTGGTTAGTTCCAATTTAATAGTGAGTACGTGTAGTGTTTGTTTTTCCATTCTTGAGATATTTCACTTAGGAGAATTCGTTTCCAGTTCCATCCAGATTGTTGCAAAAGTTATTAATTCATCTTTTTAATGGCTGAGTAGTACACTGTGGTGTATATATACCACATTTTATTAATCCACTCCTGAATTGATGGGTGCTTGGATTGATTCCACATCTTTGCAATTGTAAAATTGTGCTGCAATAAACATTTGAGTGCAGGTGTCTTTTTGATAAAATGACTTCTTTTCCTTTGGGTAAATACCCAGTGGTGAGATTGCTGGATTAAATCATAGGTCTACTTTTAGTTCTTTGAGGTATCTACATACTACTTTCCATAGAGGTTGTACTAGTTTGCAGTCCCACCAACAGTTTTCAAGTGTTCCTTTCTCTCTGCATCCATGCCAGCATCTATATTTAATGCATGTTATCTATTGTTGTTTCTGTTATTACTATACTAAAGTTAACATAGTAAACTGTTTATGTTCCATCCAGAATATGATCCTTTCCCAGGCTTCCTCATCTTAGTAAATGTCACTACTTCTACTCATTGCCTCATGCAGGAGATTGTCAGGACTGATCCTTGCTGTTCTTCTCACCCTCCCTCTTATATATCTAATCCATTACCAAGCCCATGTCATCAGTCTGTCTAAGCTCACATCTTTCTGTGTTCACTGTTGCTACCCTAATCCATGCCCATCTTTTCACTCTTCTGACTATTGTAACAGTCTTCTCCATCCAATCAATTCCCCACACAGCATCCAAAGTGATCTTTTAAATATGTAATTTTTATCACATCAGTTTTCTTCTTAAGCCCTTCAAGTATGTCCCAAGGCTCTCTAAGAGTTCCAGAGTTTGAGTGGTCTAGCCCTTGCCCATGAACCACTTTGAACTGTTTTCCAGCCTCACTTTGAAGCCCTTTCTCTCTTGCTCATTCCACTCCGGTGACACTAGAGAATAGAGTCTCGTTTGTGTCTGTTACATGTACCAAGCAATTTGAGGCTCATAATATTCACACATGCTCTTCTTCATATCTTTAGGGTATTAACACTTATTCAGGCTTCAAATCTCAGCTCACTGTCTAATCCACTATAAACACCACTTGCTATCTATTCTCTCCCATGGCAGAATGAGTGTACGAATGCATTGGAAAATACTTCATCACTTATTCTACCTTTCCTGTATGCATGTCACCTGCAGTATCCCTATCAAAAAAGTTCATATATAATGTATACCAGTCATTTTAAGCCTGATACTTTGAATCAATTTTCATTTTATGGCCCCTTTCTGTGTACAAAGTGTGTTCACATATTGTGCCAGTTGATTTCATTAATACCCTATGAAGAAGCACTAGTTTTATTGCTGTTTTATAGGTAGAGAAAGCTCCAGGAAGTTATCACATCCACTATCTGGTAAATAGAATCCTGTGTTCTGATAATAATAATGCTGGTGTCTGCTGATCAACATGGGAAATCTTGTGTAGTAGCAGCAAGAGGCTGTTATGGGACCCAGAAATATATGAGAGAAATGCAAAAGAATGGGAGAGTATGTGAACAAGTTTAGTTTGGGCTCTCAAAGAAGCTATTGGCATGTTTAAATGTTGTCTTTTTCATCTTTGAAATTAATTCATCAGTAAAAATGTTGCTAAAATGGAATCAAACACCCTACATTTTTAAAATGGAGATGAAAGTGATTTGGGGTTTAAATAACCTGAATAATTGCTTCAACTATTTGCTTTTCCTGAGTAGACAATGCTAGTTTGATTTTCAAAATAGATCCCCTTCTAAGATACACATGAGAAGATGCCAACCATTAGACTCCAAAGAAAATTAAAGACAAATATCTGAAAACCCTCCATTAAAGCACAAAAACACATAATGACAATAATAAAAATGATGCTGCTCCTCCACCTCCTGTGGACCCATCTCCACACTTCACACACTCAAACAGGCTATTAAATAGGAGAGAAAAACGTGTTCCAAATATTTTACTTCAGTTTTGATTCCTCAGTGTGATTATAGCAATAAGGAAATCACTTAGAATAGCTGTGTTGAAATTTCAGATGCTTATCAGCTTGGCATTTCTGGGAAAAAAAATCTCTGAAACCTAATCATTCTAGGCCATGATGTTACATTTAGCCCTAAGACACAGTGGGCCTCAAGGATTACGACACCCGTTAAATCTGAATGTTATCTCCCTATAGATTCAAAAACACAGGAACTCAAGGAAATCTCACTATGATTTTCTTATACATATAATTTTCTCATTGCGACCAGTATAAGAGTTAATATAATACAGTATTAAGTGATATAAAATAGTAAGTACATATTTTAATATGTAAGCTTTTATTTTTGTCTTTTTTTTTTGACCAGGTAATGACTGAAATGTCCAAATAAAAGAATATGTTGAGTAATATCTACATAGTGTTGGGAATTTTCAAAAATATTTGGCTATAAACCTAGGTAATTCCCTTTGGTTTCAGAAGAAGTACATTTTAAGCAAGACAGAAACTAAAGATTGAAAAAATGAAAGCCAATTTCTGCTCAGCTGTGAAAGTACAAAATAAATCAGTGGACTTTGTGTAATAATTCAGACAACAACTTGCTGTTCAATTGAACAGCAGGCCAGACTATCTCTTGGTCTAGAGTAAAACTGTTGCATACATTTTTAAGTTTTTAAATAGTTATTGTCATAACCTAGTATAACCTGAAAACTAGTTTTAGTTTCTCTTGATACCTCGAAAAGACATAGAGCAAATTCTAGAGAAATTGTTAGTGAGAAAAGCTTCTTATATACATATGAGTACATGAAGAAAATACCTTCAATATTTACTATTATTTTTACATGACTGTGGCAGTTTCAAACAACTCTGATTGGACTTCTAAATACTTTAGCAGATAGAACATGATGGAAATGACCCTATGTGACTTATGAGACTAGGTCATCAGGGCAATGCAGTTTTTACCCCTTTCACCTAAACACTTATGAATGGAGACCCGAGCTACCATATAAATAAATATTCCAACTACTGTGAAGCTGCCATGCCTGGAGGAACCCAAATCACATGAACAAGCCAGATGTTGGGGTTCTTGGGAGCAGCCCAAGTATCCCAGTCCATGAGCCACACCTGTGACTGGAAAAGTCTTCAGATGATTCCAGCTTCTAGCCTTCAGGTCATCCCTAACCTCTGAGTTTTCCCAGATACCTTTTAGATATTGCAAATTAGGAACAAGTCATTTGTGTTGTTTTCTGTCTACATTCTTGTTTTACAGATTCTGCGAGAATAATAAAATGATTTTGATTCACTCAGTTTTGGGTCAATATTGTGATGCAGCAATATCTGGAACAATTAGAGACTAATTTTTTTTTTCTTTTTACTGGTGACCACAGCCTTCAAAACATAAGCTCAGAAAGGAAGTATGGCTTCCCAGCTCTCTGGCGGGCTTCTTTTTGGATGATGTTAGCAAGGACCACCAGTTGAGTTTGAAGAAGCAGAGGTGATAATCCTGCCTTCTCTGTGGGTGCACTGATGACTTCCAAATGAAATGGAGACCAGAGGAAACAATTTGTACAACTGAAGTAATATTTTAAGTAGTATTGATTCCATTATCTGGAGATTTTAGGAAAAAGTTTTATATAGCTTTAATTATCTTGGTAATAGCTTAATCTACTTAATTTTGTATTTATTCCCTGATCATAATATGAGATATCTGAATAAATATCTGCATTTGCAAAGAACAAATGGAAAAGTTCACATTAGTTAATTAATAATTCTAGTCAGCTCACACAAAAGGTTTGGCACAAGGACTAGAAAAATGTATGAAAGCATTTGATCACTCAGAGACTAATAATAATAATCACAACCCCTTCCAGACTCTGTGACCAATGCCCAGATTTAGACAAGCTTCATAGTGCTCAAGTAGAAATGAAATCATCTGATTTATGTCATTGGAAAGAATCTCCTCTCTCCCATCTTAATACTCTACAGAGAGCAGGAATATCCCCTATGTTCATATTCAGCTTCCTCCTTCACTCATTTAGTTCTGGAAATTGGCATCAGTGTATTTTTCTATAATACCCTCAATAGAGGTCAAATTAATTGAAGAATTGGAGCAATGTTTTGGCCGAAGCAGGGAAATATTCAGAAGTGAGTTGATTCATAAATTTACATTCAATTAACTTCTCTCCAAAAGAGGACAGAATAATCACTGTGGCCAAAAGAAACTTAATTAAGAATGCATATACATTAGTTAAAAAAATTATTTTCCACACAGAAATATAATATTTATTTGATATCCTAACAAAATAAGTCTTATTTTCATTCCAATCCTAAATCCTTAGAAAAAGAAGGTAAGAGAGAATAGCATTTGATTTTATTATTGGGCTTAATAATGTCTGATTCTATAATGACAAAATTTGTGTTAAGCTATGCATATACCTCCCCCCCCCTCCAAACGCACATGCACCTATATACACACAAAGGCAAAAGGGAGGTAGAGAATTGGTAAATTTTGTCCATTTCAAGCTTTGTAGACAGCTGACTTCAACATCACTGGGTCATACATTAAACCCAAATTCATTGTAACAGACTTCGGAGGTAAGCAAATTTCCAACTTTGCTCTGACAAAGTAGGCCCTCTGAGCTCTACCAAGCTCATTATACATGTACCAGGCTAAGCCAGAACATAAGTAGTGTATGGATGTAGTAGAACAGGTAATGGCCAGTCCACAGGAGTAACTAGTCATCAATCTGAGACTTTATTGCTATGGCACGATGAGAGAGAGAGTACATCATAAGGTAAAAATTGGGTTCGGACTTCTGTGTTAGGTCAGTGCAATGCACACTTTTATACAGGAAACCTGTATAAATTCATACTTCTTGTGGGTTAATTATATGTTACAGGTATTTTGTAATATAGGCCTTTTTTTCCAATTAAAGAGAAGGGGTAGCTGTCTGACTCACTCATTTCTTTATGAAATCTCTGTAGGTAGGTTTTATAAACAACATGCTTTTCAGCCTGTGATATATGTGTTCATATGTGTGCATGCAATGCGTACATAATATGTACACACAGATATAAAACGAAGCAACCAAACCAACTTTTGCATTTTTCTATAGATTTAAGAAAGTTTAAGGTGAGAATAAAGAATTCTTTATTGCTCATGAATAAAAATCATTTTATAAGCCCATGAGTTTCATAAGGGTCATTATTGACCTCCATACATTTGTGTTTTAGAGAATGTGGTGTCAGTCTTAAAGCTTTTTCTCCAACATGAGCTTAACTCAGTTGGATTCAAATTAACTTGGCATTGGCTTGGCAACCCTACTTTTCTTCTAACACTGTTCATTCAACTTACAGACCCAATCTACCCCTTTTCTTTCACTCAATCTGTGTGTGTGTTTGTGTCTGTGTGTGTGTGTGTGTGTGTGTGTGTGTGTGTGTGTGTGTTGGGACAAGAACACTTTTCAACTTCCCCTCCTGAATATACCCTGTTAAGAATTAATCTAATTAAGAATCAATATCTATAGAACAACATTCTTTGTTCATATAAATCTGTTATAAAAATAAATTCATAGAAAATGAAGGTCTTCTACTACAAGTAATTATACATATTACAGATATGGGCTTTGATCATTAGCAAACTGGATGAATAATCTGTGATGTACTCTCACACAATAAAATACAGTACAACATTGATAATGAACAAACTTTATCTTCTTGCACCAATATGGATGGTATCACAAACCTACCACTGGGAAAAATAAGTCAGAATTCAAGAGAATACATACCGTATATAATTCCATTTGTATGTAGTTCGGAAATGAACCTATCATGTTTAAAAGCAAATTATGTTTACCCAGGGGAAGTAGTTCATGGAAGAAGGCTTAATATTGTCTTGTAGAGTGCTGATAATGTTTTTGGTTTTATTCTGGGTTCTAGTTACACAAGTGTGTTCATTTTACAAAAATTCTTCAAGCTGTGCACTTACTTGTGCTTTGCCAAAACTATAAAACTGAAAAGAAAACAAAAAAAACCATTTAAGCCTATTTCTGTATCATTTCAGTGCTAATCTAAAATAATATTCACATTATCATGTTATATTTTTGATATGAGTTTTTTAAAGTTTCTTTTTATAAGGGCTGCAGCATATGTATCTCCACAAATGGTTTTCAGCTTATGTTTGCTATTCATGTGGGTAAATGGTGGCTTTATAGTTTCCTGGGTCCAATCCACAGTAAGTTTTCCTAGGATTGTTCAGTTTATCCATATCACTCCCAGCAGTAATTAAAGCAGGTGAAGTTAGTTTGTCATAGCTTTTTCTTTCCCTCCCTCTGCCTTTTCTGTTCCCCCTTCTTTTCCATTTTTTTTTTGTGCTCATATTTCTTTCCCTCCTCTTTGCCATTTTTCTGTACTTATTTTTCATTGCTTTTCTTGATCAAAGGTAAATCTTAAGGTTATATGACCTCTTAAGATATCAGGATCCACAAACCTACCCTTGATGAAAACCTACTCTGCTAATGGTGGCTGCACATCATTACACATTTGCCTACAGCCATTGAATATACAACACTCAGAGTGAACCCTAATGGGGTTTGAGTGATTTTGATGTGTCAGTGTAGGTCCGTTAATTGTAACAAATTGATGTTGGAGTAGGACACTGGTAATGGGGGAGGCTTTGCATGTGTGGGGTTATGGGGTACATGGAAAATCTGTGCACTTCTGCTTAGTTTTGCTGTGAGCCTAAAACAGCTCTAAAAAATTAAAGTGTATTAAAAAAAATGCTCTGCCAAAAGATTTCTAACAACTTCACATATCAATTAATTGATTTATTCATACCCTCTGTTTTAAAAGGGACAAAAATCAAAGAAATACATGATGACTGAGTGCATGATATGTGAGGGAAAGAAAGGCTATCAAGCCATTTTGAGATCAACTTGGGTAAATCATGTTGAGGAACAGATTTGTAACTAACCCCACCCCACCCCTGCCATGTCCATACACACAAACTCACATACACCAGTTTGGAAGTCAATAGGGCAGAGAAAGTATTTTGTCTATCTTTGATTCCCAGCATTAATCCCCTTGACTGGCACATGATAAGAACTAAATAAATGTTTGAAGAAGGAATGAAAGATGGTATAACCTGCTTCATTTACCTAAATACAAAATAGCTGAATCTCTCCTATTTTTCTAAGCATCAGACATCTGATGAGAAATATATTTAGTACCATCATTAGAGGACTTTTCCTTACAGCCCTCAGTTTTCTCTCAAAATAGCAGGATACTAAATCCAAAGATGTTAGCCTGGCTTGCAGACACTAATTAGTAAGGACCAGATAATAGTTAACCTAGGTGCTACCTCTTGTGGGCATTAGCAAAGGTGTTCCTTCCTCAACTGAAAAGAAAAATTGTTTTAAGTGGTATATTATTGCACAATCTGAACAGCATGGCCTAGGAGAGCTTTTTGGAGCCATAGAGGCTGTACACACATATATGCTGTCTCAAGTAAAGCAACCAGTCATGTTCAAAGTGGGTTGAAAGAGAGTGGGTGGAATTGAATGTTTAGGAGCTGAGAGTGGGTGAGAGAAGTAACCTAAGGAGGTGATTGAAGCCAGGTACCTTAGTCATTTTCTGATACTGTAACTGAATGCCATAGACTGAGTAGTTTATAAAGAAGAGAGGTTTATTTAGCTCACAGTTCTGGAGGCTGGGAAGTCCAAGATCATGGCTCCAGCACCAGGTGAGGGCCTCCTTGTTGCATCATAATATGGAGGAGGGCATTACGTGATGAGAGAGCAAGAGTGTATGAGCTCAGGTCTCTCTTCCTCTTTATAAAGCCACAGGTCCCATCATGGGAGCCCCACCTTGATGGCCTTTCTAATTGTAATTATCTTTCAAAGACCTTACCTCTACATGCCATCAACACAAGAATTTGGGGATTAAGTTTCCAACACATGAAATTTGGGGGATGCATTCAAAGAAAAGCACAAGGAAAGAGACAAGACAACTGTTCCAGGGAGTAGGAGTGAGTGTCCTCCTCCAATTCTGCATGCATGACCATAGATTATATGGACTATGTTGGAGATATTTCTCCCCTGCTGTTCCAGTACTTGGCCAGCAGGCTTAAGCACATAACCAAGTCTTGACAGACCATAGATCCTGTATCATCTTACAATATGGTGACACTATTTAGTAAGTATCCTGCACAATCCAATGGTTCCACTCCTGCTGGGTAGTTTTGTCCCATGTCATGTTGCAGCATGTTACTTTATACTCTCATGCTCAGTAAATCCCCATGTCATCCTATCTAGGTGTGCATGAGCTTTAACTAACATGCATAAACTATGCCAAACTAAATCAACCATCTTCAATCAAATATATCCTTTTGTTTGAGTTTAGGTTACCAGTACTACCTCTCACTCCTTCAAGGCAATTTTATTTCAAGGAACTTTTTGCCTTTTCCCCACTGTGGTGATGGTCACTCTAATAACCCTTGAATATTTGTTTCTTTGCTTCCAAAATCTCCTCAGTTCTTTAAGGCCCATTTCCATGCTAGACACTCACTTTGAGAATCAGAGATCTCCAGAAGTGGTAGTTTTGATAAAGTAAGAAATTATTCTGATAATCATCCCCCTCCCACCACCAATGTTTGTTAGTAGGTGCTTTCTTGACTAAAAGTAATTAAGAGAGCCTGTGCCAGTGCTTGATTCCAGACCAAGATCTACTTAAAAGTGATGACTGTCTCCTTTGGCACTAATTACATACGAGAGACAGAGGAAAAAAAATAAACAACAGCAGCAACAAAAAATAGTTTGTCTTGGAAACAAAATAAAACAAGACCCTGCCTTTTCTTTTGAAGGAATTCTACTTAAAATGATTTCCCAGATGAATTTATGGAATAAAAAGCTATATGCAAGAGCTTTTTAAAAGATTTATATCTTGTTAGTTTCCTTCAAACCAGAGGTGGCCATTTATTTCATATTGTGAGAGCAGCTGAAATAGTTAATCTTAATAAAATAGTTGCATTAGAAAGAGTGAATATATTTTACTGATAGCCATCATTTGGGATTCAGTTGATTTTAGTCTACAGTTTATATTACTTTTTTTCCACAAATTTAGTTTAATATGCTGTAAATGACTTGCTATGAATAAATAATAAAGGTAAAATTTCTGCTGGCAATTACATTTTTTAAGTGCAAAATGTAAGAAATTAATTGAACAATTTTCTCCTCTTTTATCCTTATACTTATATATCTGGTTTTATTTTTAGAAACCAAATATCAGATTAGTTGAACATATTTTGATAGGTTTAAATGTCTTCAGTGCAAAGGAAATGTGTGAGGCTTTTTAATTTGAGTAAATTTTAAAGAAAAACTGGCTGGCATTAGGCAATCTGACAAATTCTTTTCCTGTGGAGGACTGTAAGAAGGTCAGAGAAACAGCATTTACAAAAATCTTTCCCTGGAGAGAGGGGGCGGGGGAGGGGAGCAGAGAGAGGTACTTGCTTAAGATGTTTCCATCCACTGGGTGTCACTGCTGATATGAGTCTGACCCAACTGAAAGATAATCCTCTGGCAACAGGAATTTCTGACACAGGATGTGGAAACCCAGAGGTTCAGATGCTATCACTTTGAGCAGCTACGCAGCTGAAAATACATTGCATTAATTACGTCAGGGTGGTGAGTATTCTGAATAGGATAATGGTACTATAAAAAAGAAGGGAAGATTAGAATTGCTCCTTGTGGCCGAGTAAGCTCTGGTAATAAGGTTCAATATGCTTTAATGATATATGTCTACTTTTCTCAGTTTAGCAAAAAAGAAAAAAAGTAATAATTGAACAGCGTTTCACTGAGGACTTTGCCATCGGAACATACCTGTAGTTTACCCTTGGATTTTCCAACTTGCAAGTAGTGGAATTAAAAAGTCTTTGAGTTGCCCAAGCAGACACAAATTATGTTAACACTGGGGCTTTCTTCTCATTTGGTTAAACAGTACCCATTGAAAATGGATCTGTGTATGAGTTAGGCTTCCTTTGGAATTTTTTTTAAATTTCTGGTTTGTTTTTTAAAACCATTAACCTTCTAGAAACAGAGAATGGAAAGTAGATAGAAGCTGAAAGAATTTTCTTTTGATATGTTGTTATATGTTTTGCTTGTGAAGTAAGACTAAAATATTTATATAAAATAATGAGGTGCAAGTTTGGCAATAGGAGGGAATACAGAGGGTCCTTTAGAGGATGTAAGGGACAGTGAATGTTTTTCAAATCAGGAAATGAATATGGATAGAGGAAAAAATAAATAGAAGGAATTTCAGGAGAAGAATAAGGGGGAAGAGTGAAAGAGATAAGGAGATGAGAAGCAGAGGGAGAAAAAAAGAGGAGAAAGGGAAAAAAGAGAAGGCAAGAGGAAAGAGAGGAGAAGAAGAACTATTCTTTCCCTGCCTTCCTATTTAACAACTTTGAAGGGCATTATTTTTACTGCTATGTGTTCTTTGGGAGTTGACACGTTGGGTCATAGCAAATGGTGCCACCTGTGACTTCAGGTAATTTAGAAACCTAAGACAGAAGTCGGTTATTAAACAGAGTAACCAGAGATGCAGATTCAGGGCCAGCAGGGAGGAGAAGAAACAACTGGAGGAAGACATGATAGGGGGTTTTCCACGACTATTTTCAAGGTGTGGTGTCTATGGAAGCCTAAAGGCTGACCTTTGGAATTGAGAACACCACAAACTCTTTCCTGCCAGTTTCTTGCATTCATATGAGCAGCATGTCCGTAGCAGATTGTGGTGATTGTTAGTCCACATGAATGCCATCAAGGGAAATGTGAATCCTATTTAGAGTTCCATAGTCAGCTTTTTGGCATTTTGAAACCAGTTAAAATGGTAGGTGACAGCTTTACATGGGATATAAGTTTCATACAATAGGTACCTAGTCTGTTTGTTGACTACTGTGGTCTTGGCACTCAGCACAGACTAGGCATTCAGTCCATTGTTATCAAATCACTGAATTGATAAATCTCCCAGAAGCATGAGTTCAACACATACAATTCCCAAACATCCACTTACTTGTTTGCATTTCCCAGTATATTCCTCTGTCCCCAAAATGGACATCCTTGTACATACTTCAACTGTATAATTAGCACAGAGACCAGAGACTCTTGTATCCATTGCTTAGATCCCTCAGCAGAGACAACCCTGGAGCTCCGTCTATTAATTAGGTTTCAACAATTCTGGGACAATTAAAGGGGAAGTAGAGTTTGGTCTCATGTCACCAAAGATGACATTACGTGCATCCTGGTTAAAGAGGTTATCTTGGTGACTAGGTGAAACCATAGACACAGTGCTTACTGCAGAGTTAGCTTTCTTATTTTTGGAACACTTCTTAATATGCTGGTTATGCCTGGCAGAATATTTTTTTTTCTTTCCAGACAAATTAACACATTCTTGTGCAAACAAATTAGAATAAACTTGATATGGCCAATGGAAACTATGGAGTCCAATTGCTTTTTAATGTAATTTTGGTTTAAGTAAATGCAGTTATACGGAGGTTGCAGAGAACAGAATTGTTTTTATTCTACTTCTTTAAGTCCTGGTGCAACATGTATGTAAAAATCTTTTTCTACTTTGCCAAATGTGCATTTCTTGTACAATTATTGGCATTAGAAGCAGAAATGACAGAACGCCCCTACCTATTTTACTCTCAGTTTTCCACATGTGAGGGAGGCTATGATTATCTTAACTCTATCTTAACATCTTAAATGGAAAAATTCTTGAGAGAAATAATGGATTTCCCTGCATAGTCCCAACCATGATAATGTTGTAAACGTAATTGATGTCAAAACGAATTCTCATTGGTAACTAAGTAAAACTGACTTTGGTTTGAGTCTTTTTCTATAAAGAGCACGTGTGTGTGTGTGTGTGTGTGTTTTGACCAGCATTATATAATATATGAATATGTCTTTATATATTTTTTCTTTCTTTGGCTAAATAGCCTACAAGTAATGGTAAGAAAACTAGTTAAAATATTAATATAAGAAAGCTGTAAAAATCAACAGGGAAAGCATTATTACCCAGTGCCAGGAAACTCAGACTAAGGTAACAGTGAAAACCTTTTTGTGCTACTAGTGATTGAATTATGAGATAATCTCCTGAGGGCAGAAGTATAGGTTACATCACTAAAGACATTTACAAACTGAATTACTGAGAATATTGGTGGCTATATTATTAGAATATTTCTATATTGATACTGGGCACATATTAAGTGCCTTCTTAGTTTCCTAGGTTTACATAGTCTTTGTGTTACTTTCATATTCAATTTTATTTTTCTCCCCCTTTTTTCCTATAATTGCTTGAAAATATTACCAGAGGCTAGTCTTTCATTTTTTTGTGTGCTTATTATGCGATTTTCCTTAAGTGCATATACATCATTATTATGGTGGTTAAATGTGTATGATTAAATCAACAAGATTAAAATTTAATAAGCAAAAATTTCTAAAATCTTGTTTAATAATTTATGCCTTGATTAGATATTCTTGGCATTTTTTCATATAATTTGTGGGACAAAATGTGTGAGTGTGTATGTGTACGCATGTATGTGTTTTCACTGGCAAATATGCCTATAGTTGTGAAATGAATCTGCAGCTAAGCAATTCAAGGAAAATGAAGGCAACAAACTTTAGGGTGATAGTAAAGGGAAGAGAAAAAATTCTTTTTTCCCCCCAGAAACATCATTATTCTCGATACTGAGGTGTCCTGCACACCGGGTGCTGACAGTGTCTATAAATGGACTAATGCTTTCTGTGAAACACTATTTGGAACTGGTTAATATGCGTTCCCATATAGATGAGAAGAATGAAGAGTTACCCTAGTGTCCCTTAATGAGACTTTCCTGTGCAAAAAATTGAGCCAGCATTGCTGGGGTAAAATCAACATATTTTAGGCCTGGAGTGGAAATGCACAAGAGGCTTCATTGATATTTCATGGCAATTTAATGCACATATAACTTGCAATCTGTTGTATAGTGCTGCCCAACACATAATTTTCATTGACTTAGTAACATTTAAACTAGACACAGTTTAAATCTTTTTAAGCAGGTCAGCATAAGGGAGCAGACTTATGGCTTTTGATAGTTTCATGGTGGAAATAAACTTTTAATTGCCTCTGTTGGCGATTAATTAGTAGTTTTGTGTATTATGTGCAAAGAAAACTATAACCACCAGTAACATACATAGTTACCTGTTAAAAAGAGTTACAGTAGTTTTATTCTTTTCGTTTGACTATATTAGATTATTAAGTGTTGTGGGCTCTCAAGTTTAGCAGATAGAAGCCTAGGAGGAAATAAGTCTTAAAGATAATACTGCTAAACAAGATATATTCTCTACTCTTTTCCTCATTTGAACTTTCCCAGTCCACAAAAGGGATCAAAAGCCACAACATCAGTTTGAATTTTTCTTTTGCATCACACAGTAAGAACACATATCAACGTAGCGAGTATAAGATGATTCCTCCTGTTCACTTCATTTTGTTGAGCAAAATGTTGTCTCTTGGATTTTAAATAACACAGTTTTGAAAAATACATTTCATAAATATTTTAACCATGTCTTCAAAAAATTAAACAAAATATCACCGCAAATTAGAAATTAAGATAAAACGTATCTTATTTCCACAAAGCGAATGAACAACGTAATGTCTCCTGAATCCATTCGTTTCATTTGCTCTTATGTTATTCTCAGGTAGACACTGATTCATTCTCGAACTTGTCTACACCATCTCAGCAAACAAATTGTTATGGAATTCTTTAGCCCAGTGGTATCATCTCCCTCCCCGGGAGCCAGTGGAAATATTTGAGAATATTTTTGATGATCACATGCCTGGGGATTGCTACTGCCATATACTGGATGTTGGCCCAGAGCTGCTAAATGTCTTACAATACATAGGACAGTCCAGCACAATGAAGACCAGTCTCATCCAATATGCTAACAGTGCTTTGCAGAGAAACAGATTTAAATATGAGAGAAACCTCAAGGCTTCCCTGATTTCCAGCCAGGTCATATTAGGTGCTCCTGGTTAGTGTTTCCATTATAGCTTTCAGGTACATTTATCACTGTATTCCACATTTTAAAAAGAATATTGTCACTCAGTGACTATGTCCCATAGACAATTTTGAGCCATAGGAGTATATGGCTGTTCCTTGTTCATTTTACATGTGGGCACTTAGTTCAAAGCTTTGATTGGAATAAACTAGTAGAACATTCTGGGGGATTTTTAAACAATATGATTTAAAAAGGACAATGAAAGTAAAATGTATTAAAGACAGAAGTAGGATTTAAAAACTTAATAAACTTTTATTATTTAGATAAAAAGAACATTACAATTATTTTTTCTTGACTTAAATCACAAAGCAACATATTTTGATAAAAATATGGTTTGTTTGAAACTTCAAGGAAGTAGTTTTGTCAGGTTTTAGTCTAAAACTGTGGGTTCTTGGCACGACCATGGCCAAAGAATAACCAGACATGTCAAAGTTAGGCAAGCATGAAAATGAGGTTTATTGAGGAGAGAAAGATAAGATTACAGGGCAAGAGCAAGATACAGGTTTACAGAGCATGGTACATACACCACAGATGACGACTGGACCCATTATCTCAGCAAAGTGAGAACCAAAGGAAGGACGCAAAGAGAGAGAGGTTAGGGTCTGCATCTTACTTTATGGTGTCCAGATAGGGACCTCTCTGTGGTTCAAATGTCACCATGGAAGCACTTTGATCGAACAGTTGGGAGTCATGTGACCTGAGTGTTAACTATGCACGTGGGTTCTAGGTCACTTTCCGGACTTTATGATACCCATGCTGCTTGGCCTGTGTGCTAGAGAGTCCTCTGCATTCTTTTGCAGCTGGCACACCAAGTTCTGATTGGCAGATTCATACGGTACGCCCTCCTCCCCCAGGCATGGAGAATTAGGGTAGGGCAGGACCAAGGTGGGGGCAACAGCACCCACTTTCGTCCCTAGGAGGCCAGGAATCCCTCACTATATACCTAACAGTTTGCCTCAAGGTGCTAGAATAATGATATTAATATTATATATCAGTAGTCACCTCACCAACCTAATTTCAAAGATGACAATCCAAAGTCAGAGTTATTAACTAATGCTCTTAGGGTCACATGACTTCTTAGTCACATAAATACTTTATGACAGGATCAGAGCTAGATCACAGTAGATGTTTATGCACATGAACAGGGACTGTGCATTCCAGCATCTAACATGGGGCCGGCCATTTGGTGAGAGCTCGACAGCATTGGTAAAATGAATGACGCTTCCTGACTTCTAGTCCACAGTTCATTCAATTACATCATATTGTCTCTCTGAGATGAAGTGGTTAGGAGATTATCTGAGAATAAAACCGATTCCCACTGGTCCAGAAAAAATAGTTTTCTTTGAGCTGGTATAAATGCTTTGTTAATGAATATCAAAAGATACTAAATAATCAAGCAGTTTATTAGCTGCAAATTCCAAGTAATTATATTATGAATTAAACCCCCTTGCATATGATCAAAATAATCGAATTACATAAAAAAGTATGAAACTGAACTGTTTTTTGGTATTCACCTATACATGGTTGATGGATCGATTAATGTGTATTGAATGAGCCATGCTAATATTCTAGCAGCAATCTGGTTCCTTGCTGTGATTTATATTCTAATGCGCAAAACAAGACTATACATTATCACCTTTCTCTGCACGTTTCCTCCTCAACAACAAAGATAGTTGACAAAAGCAGTGGCTGAACATCTTTAACAGCAAATGATAAAGAAGAACACTTTTTCTTTATCCACTTTTATGAACGTACAAAGAACAGAGACAGGAATAAAAATATAAATGTGCTTACGTATCGTTAAGCATACTAACCTTCCAACATACCAACCACTTAGGGTTGTCTTTCAACCGTTCTCGTTTATAGTCTCAGCTTTGTTACCTGCTGTGCTGTTCTTACGTCTTCCCTTCTCTTATGGCTCAGAGCTCAATGGGAAGTAATTTGATGAGTGACGTTGTGTACACAAAGCTGCATCAATTCTCTGATATGAAATCCAGCTTTTCCCAGGTTTCTGTTGATGAAATTTCCTGAGCAGAACGGGACAGAATTTGGTGGATATTTCTGGCACATTTGACTAGTAAATCTAAATTTGTGCAACTTTGAAAGGAAATGGCAGAAATAATAACCAATAGCAAAATTAGACTAATATTTACTCATGTATGTATTTTGTCTCTATGATTATGAGCATAAAGATTGTTTAAACATTAGTGTTTCTGCTATCTGTTTTGTATAAAGGGCCACCCCAAAACTTAGCAGCTCAGAAAAAACCGTCTCTTATTATCTTCCGTAGCTCTGTGGGTTAACTGGTCTTTCATGGGGTTATATGGTGGCTGAGGCAAGTTATTAAAAGGCTGAGCTGAACTGAACTTCTAAGACATATGCTTCACTTACATAGCGGGTGACTCAGCTGAGCCAGCTGGAACACCTGGAGGCTGCCTGGGCATCAAACTCTCTCCCCAGGAGCTCTGTACTGACTAGTGAGCTTCCTCACAGAATTGCAATCTCAAGAGAGCATGGCTATTTATATGGTTGTTGTTTCCCCCCAGAGTGTATATTTCAAGAAACCAAGACAGAAGCTTCCAGGCTACTTGTGACCTAGCTTCCAAAACCAAGCAGTGTCTTCTATGTATTCTATTTTTTTACACAGGGTCAGACCAAATTCACAGTGGGAGCAGACTAAAAAGGTCCTAAATAGAGGGAGGTGTGTGGATCATTGGGGGAACTTCTTCAGGGACTTGCTGTGTCATTTTCTTCAAATTCCATAATCTGCTTTCATTGCCTTAATCCCTTTCAGAGCACTCCTTGAAGTGTATACTGTGACTATAGATCACTAAGTGGAAAAATACATAAAACTATAAATTTTCTATTATCGAATAGCTTTTCATTTTTACATATTCCATGTGAATTCTTATTTCAATAGTTCTTCAATTATTTTTATGTGCTCTGAGGTACCATGTCCAGATGATTTTTTTCTCTCCTTGACCACTCTTCATATATAAATGTGCTAGTTATTAATTTTCAGAGGCAATGCATTGGCAACCAGCCAATAAATATTTTAAAAATTCTGTCAAGGTGTAAAAAGAAAATTCTACAACAAATATGAAAATAAAGATATATGTTGAGTTTTAAAGCTGCAGAGAATGCTGCTGCTTACCATGTCTGATACTTCATTTATTGATTTGGTGAACATTCATTAGACAGCTATCATATCTTGAGAAATCTGAATGTCATGCTGAATACAGCATGGCTGATACCGTGAAATTAATGCTGTTGTAAAGCATTCTTCTGTGTCAGTGGTTCTCAAACTTAGCATGCATCAAAATCACCTGGAAGGCTTGTAAAACACAGATGGCTGGGCTTCACCCCAAGAGTTTCAGATTCATTAGGTCTCAGATAGAGCTCGATGATTTGCATGTCTAACATTTTAATGGGGAATGTTCTTGCTGCTGGCCTAGGGACCGTACTTTGAGAACCACTTTGCTCAACAACATTCTCGTCATTGTCTGCTTCTCACTTGATTCAGGACTAGATGAAGGCTAAGCAAATTGTGCCAGTTTAAAACTTTCATTTTGTCTGCAAAAAGATGCCTGGGGACTAAGAATCATCTCTGGGTCAGTTTTTCTTTTCTTTTTCCCCATGAGTAAACCTAGACTAACCCCAAGGGATTCACCCTCCTTACTGAATCAGAATCAGGAATGACTGAAAAAGTCAATTGGTCAAATTCAATTTTCAATATTGGAAAACCCATCAACTGTTTCATCGTAATTGATTTACACAGACAAGACCTTAGAGACAACCTAATTTCCAGCAAAGCAATAATATGATGGAAAGACCATGGAATTTCAAATCAGAAACCAGGATGAGAGCTTTGATTGTACCACTTACTGGCTATGGTACCTTGGAGTGTTTTCTTCCTCTCTGGGAAAATTTGTTCCTTTACCTATAAAATACGAAACGTATAATAAAATCCACATTATAAGTGTTCAAAAACCAAATGAAGTAGTGTATAGGAAAACAGTTTTTAAATTATTGTGCAGATCTTCTAGATATTTGAGGTCATAATTGATTGGTAATTGAGTCAGTGGTGTCATGTTTTTCTGCTAATTGAAATCCACAGACCTCTTTGTCTTCACTCCCTAAATCAAGCAGCAATCCCAGAGGATTGATTAATTCATCCTTTAACATATCTTTTATCTCTCCTGCCCTGTCCTTTTCTATAATTGCATCATTGTCTTCAACTTCATCATTTCACGTCTGGCTAAGTGCAGTTTTCTGCCTGGAAGGCAGTATTGCCCTAGGATGCACCATGCAACTTACCCTCACCCCACAAACACACCCAAATGTGAACTTTATTCATAAAATAAATGCAAATACTCATCTCAGGAAGAAGAGGAAGAATGATAATGAAGATAATAAGAAAATCATTGTTTACTTTTATTTTTAGGGACAGGGTCTCACTCTGTGGCCCAGGCTAGAGTGCAGTGGCATGATTATTGCTCACTGCAGCCTCAAACTCCTGGGCTCAAGTGATCCTCCTGCTTCAGCCTCCTGAAATTATTAACTAATACTATGCTCCAGTCATTGTAGTAAGAAGCTATACAAGCACTACCTTTTTTCAACTTTTGTAACAAGACTTTGAGGTAGTCTCTATTATTTTCCTGATTTTTATGATTGAGGGAGCAGAGATCTAAACAAATTTCTCAGGTCAAGCAGTAGTAAGGGCTGGAAGCAAAATGCAAATACAGGTTTGCCCCAGTCCAGAGGCTTTGTTTTAACTACTCTATAGTTGACCTTAAGTCTTTTCTGGCTTCACAGAGCCTAAATTATAAAGCAGAATCCAGAACAAAGCAATCCTGGATCTGGAAGGGTCTTTCTAATTATAGTTCTCACTGCTTCTACTCAGTCTCAGCTTGTCTCATTATTATTTCTTTAATCTCATTAATTTACAAATTCTAGAATTCTTATATTCATTCAACAAACCTATATTGTATGCCAATAATGATAGTGATAATAATAATAGTTCATCTTTATTGCATACTTGTGATGTGTCAGGAATTACTGGTACAAATAATTTAATTTGCATAACAACATTCAGAAGTAAGAACTATTATTTTACTCATAGGTGATGAAACTGAGAAACAGAGAGATCTATTAATAGTTATCTGTCTTAGGTCACATGCTAGCAGGTAGAGAAACTTGTGTTCCAGCCAGTTTGGTTGACTGCAGAGACCATGATCTCAAGGGCTACATTATCTGGGTCCATATTTCACATACTACCTGCTCTCTTTCTCTTTTCCTCATCTATATCCTCTATTTAAAATTACCATCCTCCTTTCTCTCTACTCATCAAAATCAAACTTTTTTTTTTTAAGATCAAGCTAAAATTCCCTTTTACAACATTTCCTAGGGTAGAACACATCAGCAAGCATTGTCTGGGTCGAGTAGGTATCAAAAGATACATGCATTAAGTCTGAAAGTCCCGTTAGAGACAGGGCTATACTGAAGATGCTTAACATTTTTAAGATCTTCATATCCTAGAAATGAATAGGAAGTTGATGATTTTCAAAGTCATTGTCAGTGGAAATATTATCTTTCACATTAAATGAAGGTTCCTTTGTTGGGGCCCAGAAAATGATACCTCAACGTATGGCACTTCTGCATGCTGAGCACTTTGAACTGAAGGAATTGAAAAGGACTTAGAAGCAGCCTCAGAACCAAGGACTTTGTGACCGTCTCCTGTTTCACCCCCAAGTGTAGGGTGGAACGAACTCTCTGAAGTTCCCTTATCTGAAGCTCTTCTAGAAGGAACACAATTGCCTTCAATCCCCTCCCTGAAATTTCATTAACTAGAAAGGATTAAATTTATATTGTAGGAAGAAAACTGGGAAATATCACCACACCTAGACAGACTTTGTCACAAGCTATTATCTGTTCTTCGGTCCATTCAAATTTCAGAGAAAGTCCTTAATAAATTGTTGTCTGTTCTTTGGGCCCATTCAATTTCCCTGAACATCATTTATTACCTCTCAAAATTGCCTACATCGTCCCTTTCCCTCTCCTCTGTGAAGAGGGTATTTAAGGCTCAACCATCTGGCACTTCTCTGAGTCTCATATTTTCTATGGCTCCTGTGCACACTCGCACGTTGATAAATTTGTATGCCTTTTCTACTGCTAATCTTTCGTCAGTTTATTTCAGCAGACTTGAACCATCAGAGGGAGAGTGAAGAATTCCCTTTGCCCCTCTGCCTTCATCCTGTCTGTGTTATACTAGAGCTACTACTGGCTTTTTAGCTCTTTCTCATTGTGTTTTTCTGAAAGTACATATTGAGGAAGAAAAGTCTGAAAGCTATCGTGCCCGTATTCACACCAAGAACACGGACAGATGGATATTCCAATCCATGTTACTTACAATTAAAAAAAAACCCCTAATATTGGTAAAAACAAGATGTCTGTATAGCAGATGTCCATCTTTCTCCAGCAACTCTGATCAACAGCTGTTCAGATGAAGTTTTCATGAAGCATAAAGTCTGAGAACTACCGTTCTATGTCCTGCATATTCTTATATTTTTAGAGAAATTTAAAAAAATAGGCTCCAGGAAAAAAGGGAGGCAAACTATTGGAATAGTACTGAATTAATTTCGTGCTTTTTCTCTATTCATATATGTGCAAAGTTTTTGAGACAGGACTTATGAGCAAAAAAATTGAATGGATACCAAATATTTCCTTTTCATGTATGAAATATGCAGAACCATTTCCCTTGCTTGATGGTAATTCAATTTTATAGGGTTAGCAAATATTTTTCCCTCCAAACTTTAATATCAAGAGGGCTTTTCAATTTAGAAATGAATATCCTGTATCTACCAAGGGCTTTACCTTGATTAACCTTCCTAACTAACAAGGGAGGATGCTTGCTATGAATGTGTTTGCATGTGAACTTCAAGCTGGTTTTATTGACATAAGAGGTCAGTCTAACAAGGTCCTAGCATCAAGGGAGGGGAGCAGAGAAGCTATACTAATTGTGGCCATGAAGAGCATGTAAGTGTTTTCATTAAAAGTCAATACTCATGCAGATTTTTTAATTCACCATCTGGCCCTCTTTGCACTGATATTTGAAATGCAGAAAGCTGATTTAGCTACCAGACTTCTTCATAAATTTGTCATACATTTATAGGCTACTGTTTTACCATGTCCAGGTAATAGATGTGAAAGCAAAGTAACCTATTTTTCATATTTCATTCTATATTTCTTTGGATATATGAATCAAAATTGGAAAATATTACTAAAATATAGGTTTAGTTTATTATTTAAAGGGGCTAAACTTGACCATCCTCTTTAAGAAATATGTACTAAATCTCAAGCACTGAGGAACCATTTGGAAATTAATGCTTAATACAGAACTAAATTTATTTATAAAACTCTTGATATATGTGTAGGGAAGTACAAATTGGGGACATGGGGGGACAATTCTTGGTTCTAAGACATCTCTATGGAAATTACAGTGAGACATGTAATCACAAGCTCTAATTTCATAGCTGATATTTTTTTTCTGTTTATTATCACTTGGCTCAATATATTCAGCTCATATAGGAAGATGACACTATAACAATTTTTGAATTTGCATTTATTTTATGAGTAGAGGAAATTAGAGGAGACCCATCTTTATTCTTTTACTTGTTAAACAAAATGAGTCTTAATGAATAAAAATCTAAGAAAGTTGGGGAATTTTTAGAAAAATAATATCAATGAATAAAAACTTATTGGGGGCCAGGCACGGTGGCTCACGCCTGTAATCCTAGTGCTCTGGGAGGCCGAGACGGGTGGATCACTCAAGGTCAGGGGTTCAAAACCAGCCTGAGCAAGAGCGAGACCTCATCTCTATTATAAATAGAAAGAAATTAATTGGCCAACTAAAAAAAAAAATATATATATATATATATATATATATATATATATATAAGTTAGCCGGGCATGGTGGCACATGCCTGTAGTCCCAGCTACTCAGGAGGCTGAGGCAGAAGGATCACTTGAGCCCAGGAGTTTTGAGGTTGCTGTGAGCTAGGCTAATGCCACAGCACTCACTCTAGCCCGGGCAGCAGAGTGAGACTCTGTCTCAAAAAGAAAAAAACTTATTGGGGACTTAATATATGCCAGACACTGTTCTGAGTGCTGGGAATTCATCAGTGGGATTTAATAAGAGCGGCTGATAAATAATGTGTGCTTAAGTCCTTTACATGCATTATCTTGTATGATAATCACAATAAACTCACAAGTCAACTTTTTCCTCTCACTTTAAAAATAAGAAAACCAATGCTTAGAGAAAAATAATTATCTAAGTTTTCACAGCAAAGAAGTAGTGGATCTAAGATTTAAAACCAAGCCTAGCTTCACTGTCCATTTTCTTCCCATGCTAACACACAGAAAAATGTTAGTGGAATTGACATTTAATATTCTGCTTTTTAGTAATATTCAGCCAAATGCCATATTCATAAATTCAATCCCAGTAGTGATCATCATTTGTTCCACTTATCCCATCTCATTGTCGCATGATCATACTTTTCTATTTTGTACCTCTGTGCTTATGTTCACATAATTTATTTTAGTTGGAATGCTCGCTGTTCTCCTTTTGCTCCTTAGGTAAATCTCACACTCTGTACCCCTCCTAGGTTCAGTTAAGACTCCCTTATTCCTTCCCTGAATCTTCTTCATCTTCTTCCAATCTCATTCATTTTCCTTTTCTCTAAACTTCTGTAGCATTCACTGTTGTTCTACCAAATCAGGTGCTAACCTATATATTGTGTGGTCTTGCATTATTTATTGTATGTTCAACTAAATTTTAATATTTTAAAATAAATAATTATATTTTAGTATCTCTACCAATCAGACAGACAATAAATCATGTTGTTAATGCCTGGTAAAGAACAAATTAACAGAAACTGAGTAGCTTAGTTTGTCAAAAACATGAACTTATTCTTAACAGATAGAGTGAATAATGTAGTAAACTGCTGCTTTTTAATGCTGTCAGTAAAATACGAAATGGATATATAAACTTGAAAATAACAGTCTCAGAGCAAGAAATGGCTGACAAAAGATCAAGAAGTCAATAGGATATTCATGTCAGGGACAGGGCATCTCTGCGATCACAGCTGATCTGATTGAATTATCACCTGCAGGAAAACTTCTCAGAAGTCAACCATCCTTCAGTAGGAATAGAAAATATTTTATTGATAAGATCTTTCACAGATACGATCAGAGGCCTGGTTTCCCTATATGCAATCAATTTAAAATAATTTCAAAGTGTAAAAATTGTAACCTATAATGAAAATGTGTTGTAAGAATTATGTCTGTTGCTTCAGTAACTCGGGCAAATGTTGTGGGTGGTTATCATGAAGTTTAGGAAAAATGCAAGTTGGTAAGACTGTTCCTATGCCTCCATCCTGGCTTTGATGACAGTGTGCCCTGATCATGGACACAGTATTCTGGCCTATAATGGAGGATGACTCATTAGGTTACCATGACATTACAAAAATATTGTGTAACTCACACTTTATTGGGTATAAAGTGATTAAACAGCAATGCTCCCAGCTACCATTGCCTTGGGAAGTTTTAATGATGCTACGCAGTAAGTGTCATGGTTGTTGCCCAAATGGAGGATCTGTGCCTAGTTCAGTCTCCAAGCAGGAACAGACTCTTCCCACGAGAGGGTCTTTAAAACCTCTTCCGTAGTTAGGCGGAGAGAGCACATCATCGGAGCGGAAAATAACATTTCTCCTTGCAGAGAGACCAGGAGAGAGATAATAGACAGAGAATGCTCAGTTTAAAGCAATACAATAATGTGTTATATAGCTATTTGAGAAGTTAACAACTAAAGGTTGGTTTTCAAAACCTTACCTTGAGTGTTTACATAAGTAAAGAACAAGGCTTGTCACTAAGGACCCTGAAACGAGAAGTAAAAGTCTCAAACCAGAGGAGAAAAATGGGAAACACAAAAGCAGAGTAAGACTTTACCACAACAGGGAATATTCTGTAACTAATGCTCATTCCTGCTCACCACTAGCTCATTATTATTAATTAGGCAAATAGTTATATGCCAGACATACACTAGATACTAAAAAATCAAGGAAGAATAGAGAGATGTGATTCCTGACCTTAATGAAGTTTATGGATTAATAGAAAGGACGTGATTAAAATAAGAATCATCCAAACAAAAGTATAATCACAAAATATTTTAAACATTAAGAAGAAAAATTATAGGGAGGGGGAATGGTTCAAGTGTTTAACAAGTTAATAAAATCTGTGAGATTAAATAGTAGGGAATTTTCCTAAGAAAGTATCATTTAAGCTGAGATCTAAAGGATGAGTGGGCCTTAAATGGGCAAATTGGATCATTGGCAAGGAAATAGGTAGTGAGAGTGGAGAGAGGACAGGCAACCATGTGTCAAAGCTTCACATTGTGTGCATCAGGAAGCCAGCCAGAGTAGTACTAGAGAGCAACGGGAAGGTGAAGTTTGGAGGCAGACCCTCCAAGAGCTTTTGGGTCCTGCTTGGTGTTTTGGTCTTGATTTTAATGAAACGTCATTGAAGATTTTAAAATAAGAGATTGACATTATTTGTATTTTGAAATGCATATGTCCATAATGTAGACATAAATGTTAGACTAGTTTAATAGAATGAGTTAGAAAGAATCAATCAACCAACCAAACAAATAAAACCCAGGCTTCTCACTCTAGTCTGGGTCAGAGGAAGACTGAGGTCAGAGGTAAGATTATGTGGCATTCTCCCAGGTAAAAAAAAGAGGAAGGAGTTTGGAAAATTCTTCCTGATAGTAGGGAGGGGATAGTGGTGTGCCAGTCGTGAGATTGCCATGGGTCCCGGCACAGAACCTGAGAGATGACTGGATCTCCATGGTAGGAGCTCATGAATACCGTCTACATGGGTCATTACTGGGGACTGAGGCACTGGCCTTGGGAACACCAGGTTATTATGGCAGCAAAGAGAAGGCATGTCTTTCTTAAAAAGATTCCGTGAGTGTATGCAAGGAGCATGTCAGTAGACTAGTGTTGTCAAAGAAGAGCCTTTCTCAATTTTGCACAGCACAAATTGGACAGAAGGATCTCCAAAACTTGCAGACTGAATTTCTATTACTTAATTGGGTAGATGTTGGAGCAGGGCTAAAAGAATTATGACTTTGTGTTTTAAGCCGTTAAGTTTGTTACGCAGCAATACACGGCTGGAACATCTGAAATTGTCTCTTTCTTACCCACGTGTTAGCACAATCATCTTCCACAATGAATGACAAATTGCTACTTTTTCAACTCTCCTCTCTTCACTTTTCATCTTTCTTCAAGCTTCAAGTCTCCACTCTACTTTGGCAAGTAATAAACCATTATAGAAAATGGCCTTTCTTTTTACTGAAAATTTTGCTGCATTTTTTCAATGAATTTTTTCATTGCTGTGAATTCATCATGCTATATCATAAATGTTATGCTTCTGCATATGTTTCTTAAAAACCATGTTATTTGATTAGAGACTAGTAAGTAATCTTTAAATATTTTATATAATAACATGTTTGTTACTTGTATATAGTTGGGTGTTTTGTGTATGTATGTGTTACTGAAGAAGTTTGTTGGGGGTTTAATGTTCAAGTATAATAAGTTATAATTTTTCCATTTAAAATAATGAAAAATAAGCTCCTGCCTAGTGTTTCTTGCCCAGAATATCATATTTTCAGAAATGAATTGTTGATATTTGATGGGCGACGCCTATCTTCAGATTTTCCTATTTTTATAGTGAACAAATCAAGAGAGAAAGTGTTGCTCTGTTGAGTTACCACAGAATAGTTTTTGCAAGTGGGTGGAAGATACTGGGTTTGTTTGGGATGTGTTAATTGTCTGGTGCTTTTCATACATAGGTAGAGAAGCCAAGTAGGAAATTGCTTAGTAAGAAAACAAAACAAAACAAAACTGGAAAATGACCAGAAGCCACTAGAAATCCTTTATGGTGAATCAATCTTACCTGTGTCAAGAGGTAAATCATGTCAAGGAACTACACACATATAGTGGCCCAGGAAGTTCAGTGAAAACATGCAGATGAACCCATTTATTTTACACAGATACAGCCTAATATTCACTTCTTTGAAGCCAGAAATTGAGAACAGATTGCTTCTGGTCATGGCAATGATTTATAAAATCTTCCATTTTAACTCATATAATATGAAATGTTCAGGGATATTTCATGTGGCCAAAGCAATCGGCTAAGGCTCTTAAAGTGTTTAAGTGTCACTATGTATATGTGAGAAATATAGCCATGCATTTCTGTAAAAATTCCACATATGTACAAATGAAATGCAAAGAACATATGTTCAGTCATAAATATGTTCATGTAAAGCAGTCTAAGTCCTCCTGTGAGTAATCACATGCCAAGATATTTGAAGAAATGCAAATAAAGTGCTTAGAAGTGTTCTTGGCACCTTGTAAGTGCTCAATAAATGTTAACTATAATAAAAATATTATTGTTATTCTTTTCCTTCTGTTTCTACCCCTCTTTCTCCACCTCTGGCCTCTCTTCTTTCTCCTATTCATTGCTTCTCTGATAGTGCCATTACTGGTTCTTAGCCTCCCACTTTCAAAACCAGAGAGTCATGATTAATTCTCCCTTTTGCCCTTCTGCTTTTCCAATCAATTCCCTTCTAAGGTCAATTTCACTCCCACTCCCTTTAGTTCTCTCCTCTGTTCCAAGCTCACTGCTACTGCTGCATTTTATATTCCTATTGCTTTCTGTCTAGAAAGCACTAGCCCCAAATGTAGGCTGAATTACCCAAAAGGCAACCACACATGTCCTTGGGGTACTTCAAAGCAGGGATATCATAAAGATGAAGATAGTTCAGCTATAATGAACCTTTTCAGGATTTTTCCATCAGAGAACCTTGAAAAATATATTGAAGTTTCACTACACATGTTTCATTATTCATGGTTAAGTATTGATTTTATTTTGGTCTACAGTTAGAGGTGATAATATCATAACATTTTCAAAGTTTAGGGCTTCTAATAGTTTTTATTCTCACCCAGCTCCTGACTTATCTTCCTGATTCTAGCAGCTACTTTCTTGTGTATGCTCCCTTCAGGATAGTGATTGCTTCTGTAATGAAATTTCATTGCTTAAAAATCTACAGTGACCTTACATTGATTAAAAACTACCAGTAGCCACATAGAAGTGGGTTAGGGAGAATTCCATGATGTTGGGGAGTATGGGTTAGAAAATAGGCTATAACAGGGAAGCATATAGCAAAGTTCAGCAAGAGAAAGCAGTGGTTTCCTGATGTCTCAGTATCTCCCTGGGAGATTCTTTGAGGACAGGACACTTCTGTATACACCATGGGTTTAGTATAAATGTACATGCCAGCTATTCAGAGAGTTTTCTAAAAATGCTAGCTGCCTGGGGAAGGGAGTGCACTCAGGCCGACAGGAAACTGAATTCAAGTGTTGTCCCTCCTGCGGGAGGATGTGGGAAAACTTTATCTCAGCCCATTGCAAAGCAATCTGAGCCTCAAGATTTATTCAGTGGACAATCTTGTTAGTCTTTCTCCACATTTTAAGTACCAAGGTTTGACTTAAACCTGCTTTTCTGATCCTAGTCTCTGTGCCCCTCCATCCCCAAAGGATCCTATACATTTTGTTGTTGTTGTTTTTGGAATATTTCTTGTGCTATGTTTCCTTGAAAGTTTTGCCTGTATTGTCAAACTGACACCTGGAATATCCTACCACTTCCCTGTGCCAGCCCTCCGTCATCACATTTATGCTTGATTCCTAGGCCATCTTGCTGATTATCCTACTAAACTTTCAGAAACCAGATTAAAAGTTGCCTCCTTCACAGACACTTCCTTTTTCGTATGTCCCAAGCAGTGGTGAAGGGGATTTTCCATGGGCCTCAGTCCCATGTGTTTCTCATGAACTGGAAATTTCACAGGGGCATGTGGGTCTAGTAAAACAGGACATATAGTTCTCTTGCAACGTGATACCTGAATACACCACAGCTACCTCAACTATGCTATACCAAAGAAACGCAAATTTTCACTAAAGCTGGTACAAAACTGGCTGGGCAAACTTACTAAGAGTCAGTTTCTTATGGTGCCTCATTACAAAATTCTTAAGAGGTTTTATTACTCATGATTTTTCACAGTACACTCTGATTTTAGAACATAATGCCACCTAAGCTATGAATTCAATGTATTTCCTCTTTGTAGTTGCATTATCAGTGTGAATTTGGAGCTTTCACTTTTTGTATTAACCATTTAAGTAGACACTGTAGAGAGTGTTAGATTGATAGTCATTCAGGCAATAGTCGTAATTGAATAAATATTTGAGTTTTGAAAAGAATGAGTTTGCATAAATCATTTCCAAAAAATTTTAAGAGATCTACCACTAGGAATGTATATACCTGTTCAATTAACTTTTAAACAGCCTTTGAAATATATGTCAATAGAAACTATTTTAGATTTGTGGAAAAAGACATGTTGCTAAGAAAAAAATTCAGATCAGAGAGTGTTTACCATGTAATCCTAATGTTGTTTTGAATGAGAATAACTTGTTTTTATTTTATTCTTATTTTTTTCTGAAATTATTTTCTAATTTTTTTTCTAAAATTCTATAGTTAAATATGGCTTACAGATATTTTTTTCTTCTGCAATTTCTGGCATAAGAAATGGTAACTTCTGCACTTCCCTAAATAAAATGTAATGTGTATGCAGTCTCCACTTAGTGGGAAACTCAGTCCTACTTATATTCTTATACTGATTTTCCTGATTTTCCCTAAGAATTTCCTCTTCCCCGGTCCAGAAAAGTCCGAAATTGGCCCACTGGTTTTCTGTCCACTTTGATCATCACTGATTTAGTGTCATGGCCAAAGCCATAACTAGGAAAGAGGCTGTTTTTATGGAATCTTACAAACTTAAGTTTTAGTTCTCTCTCTCATTAGAATCAGAATCAAGAAAAGACAAAAGACTTCTTTAGAATCTCCTGGGATTAGGACTTTTTTGACAGCCCCTAGGGGATTGGACTTTCATCTTTTTTTTCACTGCTATATTCCTATTAATTAGACTGATCACTGGTAAAGATTCAATAAATATTTTTGAATGAATAAATGAATTAATTATTTGGGCATGACGAATAAACATGTATATGGGTGCCGAGTATAATTTAATGTCTGTATACATTGTTTTACCACACATGTGTCATTTCTTTTGTATAAATAAAAGCTAATAAATACTTTTCTCAAAAAGAAAGTAAACCCATGTTTCTTTAATCATGAACATGATTACAAGTTTCTAAGAACTTAAATTCCCATTTGGCTAGCACAGAACACTTATATTTTTATAGTCTTTGACCCTAGTATTAGAGTAATGAGATTTTTTTTTTTAATTTCAAAGTATTATTGGGGTACAAATGTTTTTGGTTACATGGATTGCTTTTGTAATGTTCGAGTCAGAGTGAAAAGTGTGCCCATCACATCATTCTATCAATAGAATGATGTGTTCATTCTAGCCATTAGGTAGGTTTTTGCCCATCCCCTCCTTCACCCTGTTTGATTTCCATTGAGATTTACTTACTTCTATTTACAAGCGTGCTCATCAGTAGGTTCTGGTTAAATAGTGAATACATATGGTGTTTGTTTTTCCATTCTTTAGATACTTCACTTAGGATAATGGTCTCAAGTTCCCTACAAATTGTTGCAAAAGGCATTTAGTCATCCTTCTTCATGGCTGAGTAGTATTCCATGATACTCTGGTGGGTGACTATTGTGCTGATCCATATATAATGCAGTTCTGAGTATTTCTTGAAGGGCAGGTCTGGTCTTGATAAATTCCCTCAGTGATTGCTTTCCTGGAAAAGTCTTTGTTTCTCCTTCATATATGAAACGCAGTTTTGTAGGATATAAAATTCTAGGCTGGCAGTTGTTCTGCTTAAGAATACTGAAGGTGGAACCCCAACCCCTCTGGCTTGTAAGGTCTCAGTAGAGAAGTCTGCAGTTAGCTTGATGGTTTTTCCTTTGTAAGCTACTTGATGTTTTTCCCTTATGGCTCACAGGAGTCCCCACTTCATGTTGATTTTGGCCAATCTGCTGATTATGTGTCTTGGTGATTACCTCTTTGCAATGAATCTCCCAAGTGTTTCTTGATATTCTTATACCTAAATCTTAGATTTAGAAATGTCTAAATCTCTAGTGAGACCAAGGAAATTTTCCTCAGTTATTCCCTCAAATAGGTTTTCCAGCCCTTGTGCATTTTTTTGTCACCCTTGGGGATGTCTATGATTATTATATTTGTCAGTTTTATATAATCCCATATTTCTTGTAAGCAGCATTCATTCCTCTTAATTCTCTGTTCTTCATTTGTGAATGACTGAGTTAATTTGAAAGAGTTGTCTTCAAGCTCTGACATTCTTTCTTTTTCCTGATTTAGCATATTCTTAAAACTTTTCACTGTGTTGTGTATTTCCTTAAATGAATTTTTCATTTCCAGAAGTTCTATCTGGTTTTTCTTTTAGTATTCCAATCTCTTTAGTGAATTTTTCATTCATTTCCTCAATTGTTTTTCTGGTTTCTTTGAGTTGATGTTCCATTTTCTCTTGGATTTCACTGAGCTTCATTACAATCCATATTTGGAATTTTTTATCTGTCATTTCAGTATTTTCATTTTGCTTGGTATCCATTGCTAGAGAGCTGTGTTCCTTTTTAGGGGTGTCCTTTCACTCAGATTTTTCATACTTCCAGAGTTTTTCCACTGATTTTTGTCTCACAGGGAGTAGTTACTGCTTCCTGTTTTTGATTTTCTTTTGTTTAAATAGGGCTTTTCCTCCCTCCTCTCACTCACACAGGTGTATTTATAGCATATGGTGGGTAAGAATTTTGGATTTGCTTGTGGGTGCTTTGATGGTGACCTATGTTCAGGATGGATGCCTTGGCTATAATTATCCTTAGTGTGGTGTTTTTTCAGTTGCTAGTTGTTTGCAGGCTGTAGCAATGGTGAGCTATGTGACTGGGAAGATTCTCTGTCTCTCCTCGATGAAGAAGAATGGAGGTCTTTGAGATCCTTTCTCTTTCCTCAGCTCTGTGGTTTTCTTAGCAGTGTAAATTGTGATGGCATACATAGTTTAATCTCTGAGACAGTAGGTGGTACTTGTGGAGGACAATCAACCAACCAAACCCTGTGTGATTGTGTTAGTTAATGTTGTAAATAGGGTGTAAATTTTCCTCCATTTTCCTCTCTATCTGTAGGTGGTGCTTGATGGAAGGAACAAGCTACAATGATTTTTTAGGGTCCTATGACTCACTCTAGTCCCTCAGGATGAGCATGAGAATGCCCCAGGTGGTAGTTAGAGCTCTGTAATGTCCAGGTGAATACTTATTCTCTGCCAAAGCAGAGGCAGGTAAAGGAGTGAAGCTGGGCAGGACTGGGTTGAGTGAGCTTTTCCTCGGGCTCCACAAAAGCTGGCAAGGTAGCTGTTTTGGCAGGGGTCAAAGGTCTGTTCCCAGCCTCTGAGTGAAGCCACCAGGACTGAAGTCCCAGAAGGGACTGAAGTTGCCCCACCAATCCAGAAAATTTGCTTGTGCATGTGGGGCCATCTGAGCTTCACAATCTGATAGTCTGGAGCAGGCCTCACTTCTCTCCCTCCTCTCCTGCTACGCTTTCTCCCTCTTGAGTCTGCTGGCAGGCTGGAGCTCAAGTTAGCTGAGCTCCTCCATGACTGCACTGAGGATCCCGGCCTATGCTAAAAGCATGGCCCTCCCGTGGGGGCAGCAGTGCCCTATGAGCATGCTGCTGCTAGGACCCACATTGCACTCTCCCCTCAGATTGACCCACATGGGCTTCCTCGCCTCATGAGACTAGTTCAAAAATCTCCCCTCCATGCCCCCAAACAACACATTTGATAATGGAGGGTATGGTATCTAGACTGGGAAACCATCCCCAGGTACCCAAAGATCAATCCCTGACCAGGCTAGGGAGAAGTGCACTGGTCTGGAGTTGCCCACAGGGTACCCAAGCAGATTTTATGCCCCTCTTCCTTGGGGTGTGCCCTGCTCTGATGAAGCCACTGGGCAAGCAACACCAGGGAGGGCTGGCAAGCTGGGATCTCACAGACTGAACACCTCTCAGTCTACTGCAGGACCCCAAGGGGAAAGGCCTAAGCCCACTCTGTGGAAATCTCAGTGTGATGGCTCAACTGTCTCTCTCAGCAGATATGGGTGGGGGCATGGAAGCGGAAGTAAATAGTCCTTATGGAGGACAGCTAACACTCTGGTCATTTCTGTCACTCTCTGGGAGGCAGCCTGCCCAGAATGTCCAGGCTCTGGAGTCAAGCAGATTACCCAGGACCCACTGGATCCCTATGGCTCCTTCATTTGGGCTGGAGTTGGTAAATGTCTGTGTGGGAATGAGCAAGACAAAGCCCCTAAGGGAGGACAAAGGTGCATGGTGAGTAGAGAGGAAAATATGGCACCTGCCATCCCTCTTTGGTCTGTGATGACAGTAAGTGCCACAGAAGGTCTGGGAGCCTTGTGCTTTTCCATAAGAATCTCCCAGCTCACTGGTAGTAGGAGCCTCTGGGCTAATATGTGCAGAAAGTCTCTCTAGTAGCTCAGGAATCTACCGTCTGTCAGAGATGTGAGGAAGGGAGAAATAAGCCACTCTAGTTACCCTTCTCACTGGACTCCGTGCCTCTCAGGGTTTGATTTCTCCTGATACTTTCTCCTTCCTGTTCTGCTCTGCAACTTCTTCCAATGGACTCCTGTAAATTCTGGAACCCTTCCTTCAGACTTATACCTGATCTATGTTTATTTGTTTTTTCATTTTTTCTCTTTCATCTAAAACTTCTCCTACTGAGATGCTCTGGCAAGTGATGTCTCTGGTCTTCCATCTTTCCCTTCTGATTCAGAGTAATATGTTTTTAATGTTAATGATTATGTTCAAAATTATATATCCAAATGCTTGCCCATCCATTCACTTAACATATTCTAGAATCTGATAGACAAATGTAATATTTTAAAAAATGGAAGATGGACTTCAGATTTCTGGACTGACATGAAAGAAGTTTGGAAGTTATCACTCCATCCTAACAAGTAAAAAGCTGAACAAACTGAAAAAAAATAAACAACTCTTCTTATATCTGTAAAAGAAGTGAGGTCACAGAGCAAACCCCTGCCTCTCACACTGGGGAGACCAACAGGTGGATACAGGGAATCGCAACTTACTAGAGCAGAAACCCATCAGTAGCAACGTCTATGAGAAGAACTGCTTGGGTAGGGAAACCTGAACTGTAATTGATGAATTGCTGGAGGCTCAATGTGGACAACTCTGAGAATTAAAAACTCCAGGGTTACCCACATTTTTGTGTGTTTACCTGCAGGAGTTCTACCAGGTCCGTACAGTGAATATCAGAGAAAAATTTCCTCATACTTCCAAAATAGACAGGGGAAAAGGAGCCATTTAGAAATATATCAGAACACTCTGTTCGTTTTAAAAAGGTCTGCTCTCAGGAAAAACTATTTAATCAGAGCCTAGCCTGCTGGGATTTTATCAGAGCTTAACTGACTTAGAGGAAGACAAATAACCAGCACCTATTCTAGACTTTCACATGGAGGAATGAAAATGCTGAATTCCAGCCCACTCTAGTCATCCTTTTCCATGGTAGAAAGGATTGAGAAGCATGTGCCAAGTTCACAATCAAGAAATACAGGCTTGTTAAGAGATTTAGACCTAATCATAGGAGTATAGAATGCTTTCCCATTCCCTATACCACAACACTGCATTACTAAATGCTTATTTACATGAATTCCTCCTACCCAGTACATAGTGTCTGGCTATCATGAAAAAATTACAAGTCATATTAAGATGTTAAATAAATAAATAAGTACAAATTTAAAAATCACAGTTTCAGCAAAGAGAGCAAGCATCAAAACCAGACTCAGATATGATTGGTGTGTTGAAATTAACAGACTTGGAATTTAAAGCAACTATGATTAATATGCTAAAGACTCTAATGGGTAGACAGCAAATAAGAACAGCTAGACAATGTGAGAAGAGAAATGAAAAATCTAAGAAAGAATCAAAAATAAATGCTAGATACCAAACACTACTGTGCCTTTAGTGGACTTATGAGTAGCCTGGGTAAGACTGAGCAAAGAATCTCTGAACTTGAGAATATTTCAACAAAAACCTCCAAAACTGAAAATCAAAGAGAACAAATACTGGGGAAAAAAAAAAGCAGAATATCCAAGAACTGTGGGACAACTACAAAAGGTATAACATAAGCATAATGGCAATACCAAGTGGAGAGGAAAAGGAGAAACAGAGAAGAAATATCTGACTGAAGATTTTCCTGATTTAATGTCAAGACACCAAATTACAGATCCAGGAACTTAGGGAACACCAAGCAGGATAAATACCAGAAAAACAACACCTAGCCATATCATTTTAAAACTATAGAAAATTAAAGATAAAGACAAAAATACTGAAAGAAGACAGGGCGAACAAATCCTTACCTACATAGGAGCATAGATAAGATAAGAATTACATTCAACTTATCTTCAGAAACCATGCAAGGGAAAAGAGTGGAATAAAATACCTAAAATGTTTAGAAAAAAAATTCTTCTAGAATTCTGTGCTCTGTAAAATTACCTTTCAAAAGTGAAAGAGAAAAAGAGACTTATTTTGACAAAGAATAATTGAGGGAATTTGTTGCTAGTAGACATGCCTTGCAAGAAATTTTAAAAGTAGTTCTTTAGAGAAATAAAATAGTATAGTTAAAAACTAAGATCTACACAAGGCATCAAAGAGTATCAGAGAAGGAATAAGCGAAAGTAAATTAAAAACTTTCACTTTTATTATTTTAATTGATCTAGCAGATAATAGTTTGTTTAAAATGATACAAGTGACAGTTATATTATATATGCTTGTGTGTGTATATAAGTGTGCATATATATAGTTATGCATGCCTGATGAATTATGGCAATAATGAAGGGATGAGATGGAGGAAACAGAATTATCTTGTTCTTACAAGGTACTCTCACTACCTATGATGTGGTATAGTCTTATCTGTAAGTAAATTTAGGTTAGTTATAAATGTATATTGCAAACTCTAGAGCAATCACTACATTTTTTTAAAAAAAAAAGATGTATAATTGGTATGCTAAGAAAGGAGAGAAAGCAGAATTACATATAATACTCAATTAAAATCAAACAAATAGAAAAATAGCAGAAGACAAAAGTAGGAACAAAGAGTAAAGGCAAGAAATAGAAAACAATAACAAATCTGACAGTTATTAATCCACCTATATAAACAATCACTTTGAATGTCAATGCTCTAAATGTACCAATTACAGGTATCACCGAAGTGGATCAAAAAACAAGATCCAACTATATTTTATCATCAAGAAACCTACTTTAAATCTAAAGACAGGCCAGGCACAGTGGTTCACGCCTGTAATCCCAACACTTTGGGAGTCCAGGCAGGAAGATTGTTTGAGGCCAGAAATTCAAGACCAGCCATGGCAAATAGCAAGATCTCATCTCTACAAAAAGAAAAAAAATTAGCCCAGCGTAGTGGTGGGTGCTTGTAGTCCTATCTACAAGAGAGGCTGAGGCAGGAGAATCTCTTGTGCCCAGGAGTTGGAGCTTGCAGTGAGCTATGATCTTGCTACTGCATGCTAATCTGGGTGACAAAGTGAGACTCTGTCTCAAAAATAAAATCTAAAGACAGATACAGATTAAAAATAAATGGTTAAAAAATATATTCCATACTAATACTAATCAATAGAAAGTGGAATAGCTGTATTAATTTTAGATATAGCAGATTTCACAACAAGGAAAGTTATCAGGGATAAAGAAGAACATAACATCATAATAAAGGGGTCAACTCTTGAAGGAGATATAACATTTATTAATATGTATGCGCCAAACAGCAGAGCATCAAAATACATCAGGCACAAATTGATATAACAACAAGGAGAAATAAATAAGTCCACTATCATATTTAGAGACTTCAACAGCCCTCTATCAGAGTTAGATCCAGCAGGTAGAAAATCGGTAAGGACATAGTTGAACTCAACAACACTATCAATTGACAGGATATAATGTACATCTATACGCTTTTTCATCCAACTACAGCAGAATACACATTCTTCTCAAACTCATGTGGAACACTTACCAGGAGAGACTACATTCTAGGCCATAAAACACACCTCAGCAAATCTGAAAGAATAGAAATAATCAAATGCCTTTCCACAGATCACAATGGAATTAGACTAGAAATCAATAACAGAAAGATAAGTGGGAAATTAAAAAATACATGGAGATTAAATAATGCATGGGTCAAAGAAGAATCTCAAGAGAAGTTTAAAAAAATATTTTGAACTAAATGAAAATGAAAATATATCAAAATTTGTGGGATAAAGCCAAAGCAGTGCTTAGAGAGAAATGTGTAGTGTGGAATGCATAAATTAGAGAAAATCTAAATTCATAGATCTTAGAAATCAATCATATAAATCAATATTGAAGGATAAGAACAAAGTTGGGAGATTGACACTATCTGAGTTTAAGACTTAACATAAAGCTCTAGTGATCATGTCAGTGTGGTATTCACAAAGGACTAATCAAATAGATCAATGGAACTGATCAGATGGCCTAATAATAGACCCACATAAGCACAATCATCTGATATTTGACAAAGTAGCAAAGGCAATACAATGAAGCAAATATAGTATTTTCAACAAATGATGCTGGAACAACTGGTCACCCAAATGCAAAAAATAATAAATAAAGACTTGCACATTCACAAAAATAAACTCAAAATGTAACACAGACAAAAATTATTAATAACATAGGAGAAATACACATGATCTTGGATATAGTGATGGCTTTTCAAACGTAAAACCAAAGGCATGACCCATGCAAGAAATAGTTGTTAAGCTTGACATCACTGAAATTAAAAACCTCTGCCAAAGATAATGTCAAGAGAATGAGGAGACAAGCCACAGACACCCAAACAGACTTATAAATGTCATGATATTTTGTAGAAACTAAAGTTTTATTGAATTATATGACTAGGCTAACCCATGATATCAGTGTCAAATTTCTGGTAAAAGTGACTACGGAGTCCTCAGCCACATTTCCCACAAAGATTTGTCAGTCAGGTGAAAAAAAAAAGGGGAGCTTCTTTAAGAAGTGCAAAAATTCACAAGCTTGAAAATATATCACATGTTTAAAAGCAATGATTTTTGATGTAAAATGCATGTATCAAGCAGGATCTGAAAAGACTCTGAAGAAGACCATACCTGTGACCGACATATATTAAACTCTGAGAAAGCATCAAGAAGAATTAAGGTAAAAACCCATGTGACATTCAATTATGCCAAAGTTTTTGGCACAGGGTATGTTTCAGAATGGTGAAGAATTCCTTCTTATCCAGACATATGCATTAAATAAGTAAACATGTAGAGGTTACAAAATAATAATCCATAGTTTGGAAGTAATAATTAAATGGTCAGTACAATAGTATTTATGACGTGTGATTTGTTTTCTTGAGTCAATACTATTATAAAATGTTTCCTAAGTACTTATAATGTATGAATAACTATCCAAAATGCAGCGACAGATGTGGCCTCCACCCAGTGGTTCAACAGTCTAAATAAAAGTGGTACCGAGGCAGACATGAAAGCACTGGGATATGAATGACTTACATGGGCATGATGCAGCTTGCATATTGTCTCATTTTTCTGGTTTCCTCTTTGAGTCTCCTACCATTGCTCCATGATTTTAAAGGGATACCCTGTGTGAGGTCACAAAATTACATTTTGGTCCCCTTTCCCACCTTCATATAGTGGTTAGTATGAGGCTAATGTTAAGTCAGTATGTTACAAATCTTTGCATTCAAAGGCTCTAGTTAATAACCAAAAAAAAAAAAAAAGGATAATTTTTTTCTAAGTATTTTTTCTTACTCTGGCTTTATTTTTATATTGCAAAAATATCATTATTTGCTGGTAATCTGTTATGTGATATTAGACTTTAATAGAAACAGTGATTTTGATGATAATGATCAGGATACCTCTGTAAAGAGTTTTTATGGGCCGAGTGCGGTGGCTCACACCTGTAATCCTAGCACTCTGAGAGACAGAGGAGGGTTGGTTGTTTGAGCTCAGGAGTTTGAGACCAGCCTGAGCAAGAGTGAGACCCCATCTCTACTAAAAGTAGAAAGAATTTAATTGGCCAACTAAAAATATATAGAAAAAATTAGCCAGGCACAGTGGCTCATGCCTGTAGTCCCAGCTACTCGGGAGGCTGAGGCAGGA
>CAUYRT010103612.1:0-26102 GCA_963574885.1 Lepilemur ruficaudatus
CTCTGCTCTTTTCTCTTATTTCTCTGCTCTATCTCTGTGACTGACTTATTTAGTTGGAAGGTGTTATCTTCAATCTCTGAGATTCTTTCTTCTGTTTGATCTACCCTGTTCTTGAGGCTTTTCACCATGTTTTGTAGTTCCTTGAATAGATACTTCATTTCCAGAATTTCGGTTTGATTTTTCTTTAATATTTCAATTTCTTTAGTGAATTTTTCTTCTAGGTCCTGGATTTTTTTTTTTTTTGTGGTTTCTTTATGTTGGTTATCTATTTTTTCTTGCAAGTCGTTGAATTTTCTTATAATCCATGTTCGAAATTCTTCTTCTGTCATTTTGTTAGTCGGACTGTGGTTGATATCCATTTCTATAGAGCTGGTGTTCCTCTTTGGGTATGTGCTTTCCGTTTGATTCTTCATATTGCCAGAGTTCTTTTGCTTATTTTTTTCTCATCTGGATCAGTTGTTGCATCTTGCCTTTAGATTTTCATTTGGATAATGACATGCCCTATTTAGTCTCTGAGCCAGTAGGTGGTGTTTGTGGGTGAGATTCGACCACACTCTGTAATGAGTCAGTAGATGCGGTAAAAGTTGTGCAGAATGACCTTCCTTTCAGTAGGTGGCACTTGCTAGGAGGAACAGACTACAGTGTTGTTTTTGGGTCCTGTAACCCACTCTGGTTCCTCTGGAGAGGCACTCTAGTGCCTCATGTGGTGGGTGGTGCCCTGGGATTTTCAGTTGTGTCCTTCTTCTCCACCTCAGTGGTAGAAGGTCTGGGAGTGATTCTGGGCGGAGCTCGGTTGGTTAAGCCTTCCCTCAAGTACCACAAATGCTGTTAGCAGGTCAAAGGTCTTTTCTCTGCTTCTGGGCAATGCTGGCAGGGAAGGGCTGGAATGGCCCCACTCAGACGAAATGGGGTGGGGCTGGGGCTGTCTGAGACCTGCAGTGTGGAACAGGCTTCTCTCATTTCCACCTTCCCTGGCTCTGCGGCTTCTCCTGGGCCTCTCGCAGCAGGCAGGACCTCATGCCAGTGGGTCTCCCCTGGCTGTGATGCAGGCCTGGAGGTTCTCTGCCCAGGATAGCAGCTTTTCCTGGGGACACAGACCTCCCCTTGGAGGAGAGTTGCCCCTCAAGCATGCTGATACACCCCCAAAGGCACACACACCTTAGTAGGCACGTTCATGAGTATCCTTTCTGTGTCCCAGGGCAATGCGAGCCTTGGGTGCACAGGGTCTGGTCTGCAGGTCTGACCCCTGGGCCCCGGAATTCAATTCCTGACCCCACTAGGGAGAAGCAAGTCTGTCCTAAGTCACCCACTCGGTACCCAAGCTGGGTCGATGTCTCTCAGCCTCGGGATCTGCCCTGATTTCCTGGAATCACCAGGGCAGCAGCACCTGGGAGGGCTGGCGTGTAGGGAGCTCACAGTTTGAGTACCCCTCAGTTTGCTCTAGGGCCCCAAATGGAAAGGTCCCCTCCCCTGGAGATGCCTCTGGGTGGTGGCTTAATTGTCTCTCTTGGCAGCTGCAGGCAGGGAAGGTGGACGGGAGAATGAGGCCATATGGCACCTGCCGATTGACTTGAGTCTGTGGGCCAGGAGGTGCCCTGGTGGAGCTGGGAGCCTGGTGCCATGTTTGCAAGAGGCTCACCACTCACTGTCAGCAGCCATCTGGGCTGATATTAGCAGGTCTCTCCAACTGCCCAGGAGCCCACCAGCAGTCCGAGATGCAAGGGAGGCGAAAGTTAATCGCTCCACTTACCCTTTTTGATGGTCTCTATGCTTCTCGGGGGCTCTCTCCTTTCAGTTCTCCTCTGCAACCCCCTTCTCATGGAGTCTCCCATAGTCTCAGGTACCCCTCCTTCTGACCCTCATCTGATGTATGCTTGTCTGCTTGCTTATTTATTCTGTTTTCTTCTAAAATCTGTCTTTTTGTGAGGAGACACTCTGGCTTGCGGTTTTTCTCATCCACCATCTTCCTTAATCTAATATTTTTATCTTGTGGTTCCTTGTCATTCATTCCAGCACTACTCCTGTCTTAATTCTCAATTTTAATTTCCCCATGGATGATCCTTTCAACACTCAAGATTCACAGCTTCTTAACCTCTTCTCCTTCAGAGGCTCTTGTCTTCCACCCCATCTCAGCCACTCACTCCCATAATCCTTTCCTAGACATTGTCATTACCCCTCCCTAATCTCCATTTCAAAAATCTCAGTCTTTGACCAACAACCTTTTTTTTTTTTGCCATCTCACCTCCTCTACTGCCCATTTCCAACCCTCTTTAGTCTTCATGGGGACCTCTAATTTGTTGATCTACTACCATTTTATTGTCTTTCACCACCTGCATGTTCTTATGTCCCTCATTACTCAGCGTGATTTCCATGGTCCGTCATTATAATCACTCACTTGTATATCGTCTCTATTTCCCTTTTCCTCTCTCCCTCTCTATATCCATCCAGAGGCGATAAAAACTGTTTAAGTCATACTACTCCAGCCTACACCCATGCAGCTGAATGTCACCATTGAAAAACTCCTAACTGTGACAACCAATGTCACCTTAATTTCATAACACTAAGTCTCAAGTGAACGTTTAATGTTGCCTGAAAGAAATATCACCTTTCCCTATTGTAATTTACATCTTCCTACATTGCTAACAAAAGAAAAGCATTCAGAAGGTAACTTTCTAAAGCTCCCCAAATCATTACTTTTTGACCTACCTGCACTTGCTGCCATATATTCTATCTTCTTCCTCATTACTATAGTAGAACCTCTCAGCCATAGTAAATTCCATCACCCTTACCTACTTGGAGGACATCCACCAATTCTTCCCTCTCTGTCTTAAATAATCTATTTTGCCCATTACTACATCTTTTTTTTCCATCACCATAAAACATGCTATAATATCTGTATTTTTGACAAAACTTCCCTGTTATCCTACATCCTCCTCCAGCTATTTCTACATTGGTTGACCCCCACCCTCTTACAGTAAAACTACTTGGAATCATTATTTATATTTACTGCCTCTAGTTTCACTTCCACTAACCCCTCCTGAACCCACCCCTGTGAAGAAATCACTTGAAGTCACTTCTGTTATGAAGACCAATAATACGTATTGTTGCCCCATAGAAGTATTGCTCCATAGATTAATATTGCTGTATAGAATTGTTGCCCTATAGAGACAGAAAAGATCTCAGGAGTTTTGCAGGGCTTTGCCCTGAAAGAATATTTGAATGTGTTAGTTCACATATCAAAAACTGCCTCGCCTCAGGAGAACATCTCAAAAGTCAGTGGCAGCTGCTTTCCAAGGTGATGCTGCAGTCTCAAACCAGTGGCTTTCACCTGCTTTGTATGACAAAGCAGGTTTTCATGGAGCCACAGGATGAGAGCTGATCAAAGAGTGCCCCATGACAGACAGACACCTTGGCTAAAAGGAATTAGCTCAAGGGACAGTTCCTGCTTGACTCCCGACTACCTGTCTTCATCCACAACAACTAGATAAAGAAATATGGAGCCTCTATATCTCTGTGTAGCCCTTCTGCTAAGTGATAGCTTTATCTTATAGAACTTAGAAGTTTGTCTTTGAAAGATTTTTTAACTGTTTGCTCATGTAGATAGAGTTAATTAAGGGATCTCTAGAAGCCTTTTGGGAGACTTTTAACCTAAAATGAACTACCTGTTATTATGTAAATCTGTTACCACTGGCAACTGATCATTGTACCAATAAATACCCTTGTGAAACTTTGCTCTGGGCCTCACAGCTCATGGGAATGCTGTGGGTTCTCCCAAGCCCCCCCTTTATAAGTCCATATTTTATAAAATTGTACTTTTGTCTCTGTGTATTCTTTTATTTCTATATTCTATTATTTTCTATTTTCTATTATTTCCTTATCTTTTGTGACTATCCTTGCCTAGGGGACCCGATTTTTTGCTGGGAGTGTAGCTAACTCCCCATAACATATCTCTCTCTGTTCATAATTCTTATTATAAAATTTTTCAAATTTGTAGAAAGATCAAACAATAATATAAGAAAACTTCTTGTGACCAATCTTACATTGAATAAATCTAAACATTTGTAATTATTGTTTTGAATTTTTATTTATTAAATATAGATATACAGTTAAAATATACTTTATTCCCTTCTATCTCTATCCAAGCTTAAACACTCTCTTGAAATTAGGATGTGCATTCTTATCCTTATTTTATGCATGTATTCTATAAGTGTTTATACATAAAATATAGAAATATTCTATCTCTAATATTTACATAAATGATATTGCATTGTGCATTATTATCCATATTAGATTTTTGCAAATATATTCTCTTAGTGAAATTTGCTTATACTTTTTCTTTCTTATATTATTCTCATTTTATTTTATATGGAGGTTGAATTAGCTTTATAAAATGAGTAAGAAAGTTCTTCTCCACTTCCTCTAATTTTGAATAATTTGTGTAAGGTAGAGTTTGTCCTTAAAATGCTCAATAAAATAACCTGTTATATTATGGTGGATAAATTTTTGCACACTCATTAATTTTAAAAGTAATTATAGGTCTAATATGATATTCTATTTCACCTTGAATCAACATTGGTAATTCATCTGTTTCTAGAAAATGGCCCAACCCTCTTGATGCTCTTTTCAAGATGTCCGTTGGTTGTAAGGACAAAACATCAGAGCTATTCCTAATGGACATTTTGCCCAAGCTACTGTGTCTCTTCTTCCTACTTGGCCTCCTGCATTCCCATCATTGAGAGATATTTTTAGCTTTGGTTTTATATATCAATTTGCCTTTGTATGTTTATTTGAAATATTTATTTTTCATTATTATTATCTTATAGAAAGTTATTTTAGTTAAAATTAAAAGTAATTTTAAATAATCTTATCACTGGCTAATGTAAAAATTTCTTTATTTTTTATTTATTTATTTATTTATTTTTTTGAGACAGAGTCTCACTCTGTTACCCAGGCTAGAGTGCCATGGCATCAGCCTAGCTCACAGCAACCTCGAACTCCTGGACTCAAGCAATCCTCCTGCCTCAGCCTCCCAAGTAGCTGGGACTACAGGCATGTGCCACCATGCCCGGCTAATTTTTTCTATATATTTTTTCGTTGTGTGGCTAATTTTTTTTTCTATTTTTAGTAGAGATGGGGTCTCGTTCTTCCTCAGGCTGGTCTTGAACTCCTGACCTTGAGCGATCCTCCTGCCTTGGCCTCTCACAGTGCTAGAAAAAAAAAAATTATCAGATATAACATGGCTAGAGTTTTTGGTTTAATAATGAATGATATTTGTATTTAAGTTAATTTCTGATACATGAAGAAATAAATGTATATATGGGCAATGGAATAATATTTAGATAATTAAATCTATAAACAAAAAAAATCTCAGTAGCACTATCAATTTTTGCAGCATATTAAACTATAATCAAGTTATCTTTTCACATGAAACTAGGAAAAATAAGTGCATTATGCAAACCTAGTTAAAGAGTCGGAGTTATTTATCACAATGTACACTAATGCAATCCTTCCAGGAAGCAATTTATATTACAGTATATTACAAGAGAATAACTGAAAATGAGAAGAAAACAACTCTATGTTGCTTATAAAATGAAAACCTGAATGAAACTTATACAACATTAAGTTTTAAAATAAATCTTGGCATGTTCACTATAGAATGATACAGAACTGTTTAAAATTGTTCATTAAAGGAATTCCTTCCCCCTATTGAGAACCCTAATTCCACTCCCCAACTACTTTTCAAGCATGTCCCACCCCTCCACAGTGCCCCCCACCTCGCTCAGACGTGGGTTTATCCCCCAACCCCCAAATCCCTAGTTTACACTCCCACCATTTGAGCACCATAGTGTTAATCAGTCCATACCAATTTGATGGCGAGTACAAGTGGGGCCCATTCTTTGGGTCTTGTGTCTCCTCACATTGAATAATAGGCTTAAGCTTAATCCAGGATAATATAAGCGGTGCTAGCTCACTATTGTTTCTTATAATTGAGTAATATTCCATTGTAAACATATACAAAATTTTAATAATCCACTCATGAATTGACAGGCACTTGGGTTGTTTCCACGACCTAGCAATAGTGAATTGTTCTGCCATAAACATTCGTGTGCAGATGTGTTTATCATAGAATGTCTTATGCTCTTTTGGGTAGACGCCTAATAATACTATTGCTGGGTCAAATGGTAATTCTATTTTTATCTCTTTGAGGAATCTCCAAATTCTTTTCCACAAAGGTTGCACCAATTTGCAGTCCAATTCACTAAAAATTATTTAACTGTACACTGAAAATGGAGTAAAGGCATGATATGTAAAGTATACTGCAATAAAGAAAAAAATAAAATAAGGATATTTCACATAAAAAAGTCACTAGCCTGGAGACTATCTAAAATATGAAAAAAATTCCTATAATAAATAGCATTTTCCCTATTATGCAACAATATATAATAGTATGTATTCAACCATATTTGTTATTTGTATCTAGCTACTTCAAAAAAGCACTTGCAGTGGTTTTGACAACAAACACTTATACTTTGAATCATTAAAATAAGGATAAAATATCAAAAAAGTTGTTCATTAAGATTATATAATAACAAGGAATTAGGGGTCTCATTAGGGGGAAAGATATCCTCTAAAACTGATTTATGTGATTAGCTGTACATCTTGGTAAATTGACTAATAATCATTTAATTGTACACTGAAAAAAATCAACCACCCAACATAGTATTTTTAAATAATTATCTAACATGAAGGGAGAAGAATGTTTCTTTCAAGGAAGTACATTTCCCAACTGACTTTTTTCATCAGAAACATCACTGGTTAAAGTACATTCTATTGTGTTACTCTATGCTTTTTTAAATAACCTCTTATAAGTGCCACAGCAATATAAATGGCTATTTTTTTAATATATGTTCATTTGGAAACAAATTTTTCACCTGTGAAAAAACTTAGAGCTCATTTATTAACATCTTCTTCAACAAAACAAAACAAAATAAACACCAAGGTCCAAAGAGCTTGACACGCCCAGTGCTGAAGAGATCAAGAGAGAACTGAGATACATCCTAGGTTTGTGACAACCAAATAATACATAAATGGATTTTTTTTCCTGGGTTGGATTACTCGAGTGTCATTTGTTCCTATCATTTTTATTTCCAAACATTAAAAAAAATATTTAAGCTTAAAAAAAGATTATATAAAAACTAGGATTGTGTTTATGAAATAATGGTCTAAACATATTTATTCATCTTTTTGCACTGTCATATGACTTTTTAAAAATATATAACAGAAGTGTGAAAAATAAATGTAGTCCGAAAGAAATAAAAATATTGTATTGAAGAGGAAGGATTACGAGGATTACGAGTACTTTAGGGGCGATTGCTAATTTATTTAATATTATGTTGCCTTAATTAAGTTTTGGGCCCACTAGCCAGCCAATAAGTTAGATTTTAATCCAGTCTTTCTTGAGCCTCTAAGAGTTTCAGATAAAACCTCAGCTTCTATTTTTAAATAATTGTATACTTATAGGAAATACTATTTCTGTACTCTTCAGTGGCAAAAAAAAAATCAGTCTCTTCTAGAGCCAGTAGCATATTGCCTTAATTACTGCAACTTTGTAATAAATTTTAACATATGATAGGGTTGATATGCCTAATCACTCTCCTTTTTTTTAGAATTTTTCTGGGTAATCTCTAGTGTTTATTTTTTCACAAAAATTTTACTCTCATTTGGTCAAGTTTCCAAATTGTTTAGATTTCAAGTGGTAGCACATGAAATTTAAAGCTTAATTTGGAAGAATTGGCAGTATTACTATGTTGTAGCTTTCTATGCAAAAGCAAAATATGCTTCTCAATTTATTCATGTCTTCCATTACTTGAGTTTTATAGATTTCTTCATACAATATTTATTTCTATGTGAATGTTTTTGTGGATGTTGAAAATTGAAGCTTTCTTTAATTATATTTTTAAGGTGGTTATCTCTTATCTCTGGAAAAAATTTTGATTTCTGCATATTAGTTATATAGCCAGTCACCTCACTGAACACTTTTGTTATTTCTAGTAGTTTTTCAGTTTATTCTTTGAGTTTGAGGTAGACAAATCCTATCATCTGCAAGTAATATTACTTCTTAATTCTTTCTAATATTCGTTTTTCATGGTTTCAATTTTAATGAGTTCTTGATCCTTTGATCTCAGGCAAATCTTGTTGATCACTAAAATCACTTAATTGGAGAACACGTGTTATTATTGGTATCATCACATAGCAGCCATATTCTGTGCTCAAGTAGGTCAGACAGGCCTGAGTTTATGGCTAGAGAATTCTGAAATGCTATACCGCCCACAAACACTAAAATAAACCTCATTGTTACTGTTCCACAGAGATGAAAAGTACACTATCCATGTCAATTTACCACTTAAGTGTGTTCATTTTCAGTGTGGTAAAAACAAAAATCTAGAGAAATATTACTATAGACAAATGGGATTGCATGAAATTTAAATACTGCTCAGCATAAGATACAAGAGAGTAAAAAGGAAACCTACAGAATTGTGGGAAATATTTCCAAATCATATATCAGATAAAACGTTACTATCCAGAATAATGAAGAACTCCTATGACTCAATAATAACAAAAAATAACCTGAATAAAAAATGTTCAAAGACTTGAATAGAGGTTTACCCAAAGAATACATACAAATGGCTAAGAAATATATGAAAAATGCTCAACATCACTAATCATCAGGGAAATGTGAATCAAAAACCACAAAGTGATATCATCTCACACCTGTTAGATTCCCACTATTTAAAAACAAAAACAAACAAACAACAACAACAACAACAAATCAGAAAATAACAAGTGTTGGTGAGGATATGGAGAAATTGGAACCCTTGTGTATCCTTTATGGTAATGTATAATGGTACAGCTGCTATGGACACCTCTCAGAATTTTTTTAAAAACTACTATAATACAAAGCAATCCTACTTTGGGGTACATATAAAAAAAATTGAAAACAGGATCTCAAAGAGATGTTCATTGCAGTATTATTCACAATGGCCAAGATATTGAATCAACTTAAGTGTACATCCATGGATAAGTGAATAAATAAAATGTAGTATATTTGTACAATGGAATATTATTTAGTCTTAAAAGCTTATTTCTGCTTGGTTTCTTTGTTTAGAAGGAAATTCTTTCATATGCTATAGTGTGGATGGAACTTTAGGACATTATGCTAAATGAAATAAGCTAATCGCAGAAGGGTAAATACTTTATAGCTACACTTATATAAGGTACTTAACGTAATGAAACTCATAGAAACAGAAAGTAGTAGTTGCCAGGGATTGCAGGGGTGGGGGAAATGGGAAGTTATTGTTCAATAGATATAGAACTTCAGTCACACAAAATGAGAAGGTTCTTGAGACCTGGAGATCTTTTGTTGGCTCTACTTTTGATTATTTAACCAATGGCCAAGTGGGCCATGGCAAGAAAAAAAACAAACATAAGTTTAAAGCATTATTTTCACTATTATAGACCATATCATTCTTTGAAGATCATTAAACATAATGAACCACCTCCTCTAGAAATTATCTTCTCTTGGCTAAAATGATGCCACATCTCCAATTTTTCTCTTATTTCATCAATCCTCCATCTATCTCTTTTGCTGATTCCTTTCTTTCTTTCCTTTCCTTTTTTTTTTTTTTGTTTTGTTTTGTTTTGTTTTGTCCTGTAACTGTTGAAGTGCTCCAGGGCTATGTCTTGGGTCCTCTTCATACTCTATCATCTATCTATCTCTAAATGACCTTATCCATCTCCCTTGTTTCAGATACCATCTATATGCTAATAATGCTCAAAGTTATCTCTATCCTTATTTCTTCACTCAGTTATTTTTTTACATAAACCAGTAACATAGTCATTTATTATCAAATATTATATATATCCATGTATTTCTATAGTTTTAAAAGTTCCTCTCGGAATCGATTTCTAGTTTTATTCCTCTAGCAGCAGCTAACTAGTCAGGCAACAGAACAATTGGTGGCAGTTTTCCAGTATGTACAGACACACTGACATGTTCCCATCTTTAAGACTATCTACTGTTAGCATTTTTTTAATTTCACCATATTATGGGGGTACAAATGTTTAGGTTATGTATATTGCCCTTGCCCCATCTTTCCCCCCAAGTCAGAGCTTTAAGCGTGTCCATCCCCCCAGACAGTGTGCATCACACTCATTATGTATGCATTTACTCATCCCCTCTCCCCCTCCCATCTACCCAATGCTTGATAAATGTTATTCCTATATGTGCACTTAGGTGTTGATCCGTGAAACCAATTTTCTGGTGAGTACATGTGGTGCTTATTTTTCCATTCTTAGGATACTTCACTTAGTAGAATGCATTCCATCTCTATCCAGGAAAATACAAGAGGTGCCATATCACCACTGTTTCTTATAGCTGAATATTACTCCATGGTATACATATACCACAACTTATTAATCAGATCATGTATTGATGGGCACTTGGGTTGCTTCCACATCTTTGCAATTGTGAATTGTGCTGCTATAAACATTTGAGTGCAGATGTCATTTTAGTAGAATGTCTTTTTGGGTAGGTGCCCAGTAATGGGTTTGCTGGATCAAATGGTAGATCTACTTGTATCTCTTTGAGGTATCTCCATACTGCTTTCCACAGAGGTTGCACTAGTTTGCAGTCCCACCAGCAGTGTTCCTATCTCTCTGCATCCACGCCAACATTTGTTGTTTTGGAACTTTTGGATAAAGGCCATTCTCACTGGAGATAAATGATATCTCATTGTGGTTTTGATTTGTATTTTCCTGATAATTAGGGATGTTGAACTTTTTTTCATATGTTTGTTGGTCATTACTCTGTTTTCTTTTGAAAAGTTTCTATTCGTGACCTTTGCCCACTTTTTGATAAGGTTGTTTGATTTTTTCTTGCTGATTTTCCTGAGTTCTAAATAGATTGCAGTTATCAGTCCCTTATCAGATGGGTAGCATGTGGAAATTTTGAATTCAAATCCAAATGACTTCTTGAGGGTCTCCACTTGGATATCTCATAGAAATCTCAGAAATTTCTGATTCATCCGTTATTGTGATATCCCCTAAGATAACACTGGAAAAAATATCTAAAATTTGAAACTGGTTACCTGTGGTGGGGGATGAGTGAGGTTGTTGCAGCATATAACAAGCCAATAATTTTTATTAAGCCTTAACATAATATTTTACTTTTTTAATTTCAGCATATTACGGAGGTACAAATATTTAGGTTACATATATTGTCTTTGCCCCACCCAAGTCGGAGCATCAAGTGTGTCTATCCCACAGACGGTGAGCACCACACCCATTAGGTGTGAATATACCCATCCTCTCCTCTTCCCTCCCAACTGCCTGACACCCAGTGAATGTTACTACCATATGTGCACATAAGTTTTGACAATTAATACCAATTTGATGGTGAGTACTTGTGGTGCTTGTTTTTCCATTCCTGTGATACTTCACTTAGTAGAACGGGCTCCAGCTCTATTCCGATATTTTATTACAGCTTCAGTCTCATTACTTGTTATTGGTATTGATACTTGTTATTATCAGTTTGTTGAGATTTTATATTTCTTCGTGGTTCAATCTAGATAGGTTTTATGTGTCCAGGAACTTATCCATTTCTTCTAGCTTTTTAAATGTGTTGGCGTATAGATGTTCATGATAGTCTCCAATGACTCTATGTATTTTTGAGGTCTCAGTTGTTATAACTCCTTTATTATTTCTGATTTTAGTTGGGTCTTCTCCCTGTTTTTCTCATTCTAGCTGAAGGTTTGCCAATTTTGTTTATCTTTTCAATATACCAACTCTTTGTTTCATTGATCTTCTGTATTTTTGTCTCTATTTCATTTCTGATCTTTATTATTTATTACTTTCTACTAATTTTGGTTTTCGTTTATTCTTGCTTCCTAGTCCTTGAGGTACAGTATTAGGATATTGATTTAAAGTATGTCTACTTTTTTGATATACACATTTATTGTGATAAATTTGTCTGTTAGCACTACTTGTGCCATGTCCCATAAATTTTTGTATGTTGTATTTTCATTTTCATTTGTGTCAAGAATTTTTTAAATTTTTCTTAATTTATTGATTGACCCATTGTTTAATTTCCATTTGTTTGTGTATTTTCCAAGATTCCTTTTGTTCCTGACTCCTAGTTTTATTCCATTGCTGTTGGAACAGATACTTGATGTGATTTCTACTTTTTGAATTTGTGCATACTTGTGTGGTCTAACATATGGTCTCTTCTGGATAAGGATGATGAAAAGAATGTGTACTGTGCAACAGTTGAGTGAAATGTTCTATAAATGTCAGTTAGGCTTAGTCTGTAGTTTAACTCCACTGTTTCTTTGCTGATTTTTTTTTTGTCTAGATGATCTGTTCATTACTGACAGTGATGTGTTATCATCCCCTACTATTATTGTATTGTGGCCTCTCTCTCCCTTTAGCTCTATTAATGTTTGCTTTATGTATTTGCGAGCTCATGTGTTGGGTGCATAGATATTTATAATTGTTATATCTTGTTACTAAATTGATCTGTTTATCATTATATAGTGACCTTTCTTGTCTTTTTTATAGTCTTTGATTTGTTGTTGATTTGATATGAGTATAGCTACTCCTGCTCTTTTTTGGTTTCCAGTTGCATGGAGTATCTTTTTCTACCTCTTCACTTCCAGTCTATGTATGACTTTATAATTGAAGTGGATTTTTTGAAGATGGCATATAATTGGGTCCTGTTTTCTTAATCCATTCAGCCACTCTATGCCTTTTAATAGGCAAATTGAGACTATTTACATTAAGTGTCATTATTATTAGGTAAGGTCTTACTACTACTATTTTGTTGCTTGTTTTCTGGTTGTTTTGAGACTCCTCTCTTGCTTTCTTTTTTCTGTCTTCTTTTGTAGTTAAGTGAATATCTTTAGTAGTATGTTTTAATTTGTTGATTTTAATTTTTAGTGAATCTATTACAGGTTTTTTCACTGTGGTTGCCACGAGGCCTATAAAAACATTATATAAATATAAGAAATTATTTTATAAAAATGATGTCTTAGAACACAAATAAAAGAATAGAAAAATCAAAGACAAAAAAACACAAATAATTCTAAAGTTTGACTCTATACCCCCATATTTTGACACTTATTTGTCTAATTTACATATTTTTCAATTACCTGTCTCTTAATAGATTGCAGTACCTATTATTGTGTTTGATAGATTAGTCTTTTGGGCTTTGTACTAGAGTTATGAGTAGATTGCACACCACTGGTATGGTAATACAGTATTTGGGTTTGCCCAGGTACTTTATTTTACCAGTCAGTATATTTTATGCCTTGAGAAGTCTTCTTTTTCATGTTAATTTTTTTCTTTCAGATTGAAGAGCTGCCTTTATCGTTTCTTATAAAATGAGCCTCCTGGTGATGAATTCTTTGAGCTTTCATTTGCCTGTGAAAGAGTTTATTTCTCCTTCAAATTTGAAGGATTATTTTGCTGGAACAATATTCTTGAGTTGCAGGATTTTTTTTTTTAATATTTTGAAAATTTTGTTTCACTCCCTCCTAGTCTGTAAGGTTTCTGTTGAGAAGTCTATTGCCAGACATATTGGAGCTCCTTTCTTTATATAACATTTGCATTTTAACTCTGAATCCTTTTAGGATCTTTTCTTTGTCCTTGAGCTTTGAGAGTTTGATTATTAAATATCTTGGGGTGATCTTAGTTGCATTGAATCTGTTTGGCATTGAAAGACATTCCTATGACTCTATGACTGGACATTTGTGTCTTTCTCAAGTTTTGAAAAGGTTTCTTTTATTATATTTTTGACCAAGATTTCTACCCCTCACTCTTGCTCAGTTCCTTCTTGAACACCAATAATTCTTAGATTCGGTCTTCTGAAGTAATTTTTTATATCTTGTAAGCAATCTTCATTCATTTATCTTTTTTCTCCTTTGACTGTGTATTTTTAACGTGCCAGTCTTTGGGCTCACTGATTCTTTCCTCTGCATGGTTCATTCTGCTGATGAAAGCCTAAGTCTAAAGATTTACTCAATTCAGCAATATATTTCTCAAATTCTAAGATTTCTGTTTGTTTTGTTTATTATATAAATCTCTATTAAATTTATCTGATATACTTCTGAATTACTTTTCTGTGTTATTTTAGAGATCTCTGAGTTTCCTTAAAGTGCTGTTCTGAATTCTGTCAGAGAGCTCACAAATCACCATCTTGTTAGAGTCAGTTGTTGTATTTTTGCTTTGTCCTTTTGGAAATATCATGCTTGTTTGTTGTTGTTTCCTGTGAGTATACATCTATGTCTTTGGATTGAAGGATTATTTATACAAATTTTCTATGTCCAGCTTGTTTTGGCTTTAATTGAAAGTATTTGCTTAGCAAACATTCACTGTTCAGTCATTGCTCTTTTTTGACTCTAGGTGGTACATTAGGTCCAGGTTCACCTTGGCTCTAATAAATGGTCAGTGGTCTACCTGTCCCAAATGGGTGAGGTCCCAAAGGGATTATCCCAGCAATGTGGGATAACCTGTCAGTGGCTAAGTGTTCATACCCAGGGGACCTGGGGTGTGTATCTTCTGCAGCCACTCTTATTTGGCATCTTCTTTGGCCAAGATACAGAGCAGCATTTCTGGGTTGGTAACGGTACCATCTCCCCTGTTTCACTCTGCCTGTCCTCTGGGATGTTTCTCCCTTCGTGTAGTCATGATACTACTGCTGGATAAAGGCAAGGCTAGGTATTTTTCCAGGGAGCCCAAGAAGCTAGGGAATCTGGTTGACTACCTCAATTTAACTTTTTCCAGTATAGGAACTATGAGTTGAGGGGAGATTTTTCATGCTGTTGATGCCTAGGAGAATGGGGGGAATCATAGATGTAAAAGTATGGTTCTCTTAGCATCTTTTCACAATTTTTCTACTTCTCTGTGGCCTCAGAAACTGACTCATCTTCATATTTGAGCCCTAGTTTGTTGCTGGTGAAAATATTAGCACTGTATATTTGGTGGTGGTGGTGGTGGTGGTTGTTCTTGGGGAAAAGCCATCTTGCCTTTACACCACTATTTTGAAAATGTAATCTCTTAATTTTTATTTTTCTACCATTTTGAAGTAAATGTTTAATTCTTCATTCCTCTTTATTCTATTTTTTAAATTGATGATCTTCAAAACTATGAGTATTCCTCCAATTTGATTGTTCCACCTCATATGCTTTAATATTTCTTGATTTTGTCACTGTTATTTTCTAGTTATTTAGAAACTGCACTATTGATTTCCTCTTTAATTCCATTGTCATTTGGAAGAGATTTTAAGTTTCCAAGTGATTGGTCATTTGTTGTCATTTATTTCTAGTTTTATTGCAATGTTATTAATTAAAATATATTTTTGTCCTAATATATGTCCAATATTTGCAAATGCTTCATAGTTCTTGTAAAGAAGACATTTACTATTTGTGAGGTAGAGTGGTAGATATATAGTTAATAAACTTGCATTATTTATTATATCATTCATATTCTTTTTGCCTGATTTTGTTGACAGACATGGAATTAATTATACATGTTTTTGAAAGTCTCCCAACAGTATAGGCATAATGTTTCAATCGATTTATTCCCTTAGTATGCAGTTTTGCTGCGTATTTTTTGATATTGTATTTTGTTTAGTACAAATATAAGATTACTATAAAATTTCTTTGTGGATTTGTTTTGTTATCATTAAAATAACAGTTATATTCTCATTATTTTTAAATCTCAAATTCAATCTACTCTTAAAGTGTTATTTCCAAGTTGTTATTATTATTTTCAGATCACTGAAAATTTTAAGGAGAGCCTCTCATGACCTGAACAAATTTATTTAGGTGTATATTTTATAGACAACACATATATGATGGGATTTTTTTTTATTTTACCCAAGCTGATAGTCTTTCCTTTTAACTTTAATAGATATCTTTTCTCTCTCTGCATTTATTGTTGTACTAGATATGCTTACTATATTTTCCATCTTTCAGTATAGATTATAATTTATATATTATATACTGTATGATAGCTTCCTATAATCTTTGTAGCTATTCTAATGGTTATCATTCATACATTTAGTAAGTTAAACACACTTTGTGTACAATTTCATGATGAAAAAATATCCGTTTACCTCCAATCTCATCCCATAAAAGGCACCCTTGTCCCACCCCATCTTCTCATCTAACCTGCTACATTTGAGGTTGCTCTGGGAGTTTATTTTTATGTGTTAAGTTATTATTTTCCATTCAATCATCTCAGAAATATTTGAATGCCTAGTGTATACTAAGAACTGTTATATGCACTTGGGATAAATCCACACCAAATTGGGCAAAACTCCTTGTCTTTATGGGGCTTACATTCTAGTGAAGATAGACAGAGAATAGTAGCTATAATAACTAATTTATGTGGCATGTTATAAGGTTATAAGTGCTATGGAAAAAAGAAAAAAAGGAGAGCAGAGTAAGAGGGTTTTGGAATTGGAAGGGCCTTGTTGAGGGCATTAATGCATTGTTAAATAGGGTGGTCATAGTAGTCACAGAGAACATGACATTTGAACAAATATTTGAAAGATGTAATAAAATTAGTCATGCAGAAATTTGTGGCAGAAGCAAACCAGGTTACTTTTTTTTTTTTTTTTTAGTTAAAGTCTTACTTTGTTGCCTGGGCTAGAGTGCCATGGCGTCAGACTAGCTCACAGCAACCTCAAACTCCTGGGCTCAAGCAATCCTTCTGCCTCAGCCTCCCAAGTAGCTGAGACTACTGGCATGTGCCACCATGCCTGGCTAATTTTTTTCTATATATTTTTAGTTGTCCAGCTAATTTATTTCTATTTTTAGTGGAGATGGGCTCTTGCTCTTGCCCAGGCTGGTCTTGAACTCCTGAGCTCAAAGGACCCACCTGCCTCGGCCTCCCAGAGTGCTAGTGTTACAGGCATGAGCCACCACCCCTGGCCAGAATAAGGAAAAGTTTCAAGTGTATGTTTCAAGATATCTTGACCATGAAATCTTTTCAAAGACCCTAAATTGTCATTTCTGTTTCATTAATTTGAAATTGCAAGAGTTCATTCACATCTATGGTTTTCCATCAAACAATGTAGATTGTTTCTCTTTGATTATTCCTCAGGTTCTATCTGGTTACTCTTAGCATTCTTTCTATTTGATATTACATTGCATTTTCACTTGATGTGCTTCACCACCTACCATTATTTCTGATGTCTTCTATATTTTAATGGTGCAGTACTGCTAGACTGAAGGAGGGGTATCCTATTTCCCTCTAGTGCCTGTTTATGTGATTCTAAAAAGGGATATTAACTCCTAGGGCCTAGCTGTCTGATTCTACCAAGGGATATTAATATTTGAATACTTTTAAATAAACTATATTGTTTTCTTTGAAGAAAGCCATGCAAGAGAAACTACAACACACAGTGCCTCTCTGAGTTTGTCTGGTGTCAACACATTTGCAGGATGAACTTTTAACTTCAGAATGCTGTAAGACATGTTATATATGTTCTACTCTGTACTTTGCTGCATTGTAAAACATAAAAGATGGGGAAATATTAATGATCATAGTGGAGGCTACGAGAAGTAGCCTTACACCTCCTCAGAAACCAATTTTGATATTGTGGGCCAACTTTGGAGGCATCGCCTACTATACTGTATGCAAAAATCCCTAGGCAATGGAATGTGTATTTGATGGGACATAATTGGGAATGTGTTTCTACCTTCTTTTCTGTTGTCTTGCGATTGTATATCCGTCCCCCAAGCCTAATTTATTTGTGGAATTTTTTCTAGGTTCTTTCAGGACCTAAATTAATATTCCTGATTTGCATTTCTAATGCAACTTTAGATATTTTACATACTTTTATAAATATTATATATGAGAATTAGGGATCTACCTGTCACTTTTATGTGAAAGTCAAAGAAAATTATTTTAAAATTAACACTTAATGCCTGAGATGAGGTCATTGCAAATGGCACCACTGTTATAAAATGTTCTCTGGACCAGAAGTAGCAGAGCAAGATTATGGAGAAATAAGTTTACGGCTATAGCCTTGTTTATAATATTAAAATATCTAAGGAAATTTTTGTAGAACTTGGAAAAAGAGAGACATGTTTTCCTAGGACCCATCCAAGACCTATAAGAACCCATTCTGGACCATCCAGTCACCATTTAATCAATATAGATGCATTAGATTTCTATAGCTTGTAGCTCTTAGTCAATATATACTTTTATTTCACTTCTTCAGATGAACAATCTACTCACCGGAAAACAATACACAAACACACACACACACACACACACACACACACACATATAAAATATGTGCTAAAAATATTTCAGTCCATCTCAAAGTAAAGCTCTATTCATATTGTTGCATAAAGTCCAATTGCTTTGTTTTACTCCTTGTGCCATCCTGCAGTTCAAGTTGTAGCCTTTAACTTTTTGAAGGTTTTACTTTGGAGAGTATCTGTTGCCTAGTTCGGTGTGAAAGACTGGTCTAAGAACTTCCTGTAAGGCTGGTCTGGTCTTTGCAAATCCCAACAGAGAATGCTTGTCTGAGAAGCATTTATTTCACCCCCAGAGATGAAACTTAATTTTGCCAGATAAAGAATTCTAGGTTGGGCTTTATTCTGTTTTAGAAGATTGAGGATAGGGACCCAGTCCCTTCTGGCTTGCAGAGTTTCAGATGAGAAATCCGCAGTTAATCTGATAGGCCTGCCTTTGAGGTATATTTGTTGTTTTTGTCTGGCTGCTGGTAGGGTTGCTTCTTTCGTATTTACTTTGGTCAGTCTAATAACCACATGATGAGGTGATTGCCTTTTCACGTTGAGTCTCCCAGGAATTCTGTGTGCTTCCTGTACCTGAATATCGGGATTTCTGGCTAGGCCTGGCATGTTTTCCTCCAGTATTTCATGAAACAAGTTTTCCAGCCCTTGTGAATGTTCCTCTGCCCCCTCCGGTAACCCTATCAACCGGAGGTTCTGTTTTCTTACATAATCCCTTACTTCTTGTAAAATTTGGTCTTGTCTCTTGTTTCTGTGTTCCCCTTCTTCCTCTGCTTTGTTGAGAGCATAGACACAGTCTTCAAGTTCTGAAACTCTCTCCTCTGCATGGTCCATCCTGTTCTTAAGACTTTCCATTGAGCTTTGGAGCTCTTCGAATACTTCGTTCATTTCCAGGATTTCTGTTTGATTCTTCTTTATCAATTCAATTTCTTTGGAGAATTTTTCATTCATTTCCTGAATCATTCTTGTGGTTTCCCTATGTTGGGAATCAATTTTCTCAATACCGTTGACTTTTCTAACAATCTATATTTGGAATTCTTCCTTTGTTAATTTAATTGTATCATGTATGTTAGTGTCAGTTGGTGGTGAACGAGTATTTTCTTTTGGAGGTGACCTCTCTGCCTGATCTTCCATGTTTCCTGTGATCTTTCGCTGGTTCTTTCTCATCTGGGTACTTTGTCTAGTATCAGAGATGCTGAAACTGGCTTATGAACAAAAATCTGGTAGGCTGATTCTACCGTGCCTCAGCCTCCAGCAGGGAAGAGGAGGTGAAGGGGAGGAACCAGTCTGGTGACCGGGTTTCAGGAAGAACAGTCTCCTTTCCAGGTCCACCCAGGGGAGGGGTCAGTCCTTTTGGCACAACACCCCCAGGCCAGAGTGACAGAAAAGGACGGTCAGTAGTGTCTTTCCAGGTCACAACTAGTGAGATAATCTCCCTTGCAACTCCTCCCTGCCCGGTTGGTTTTTGCTACTTTGGCCCAGAGTGCAGACCTCTGGGTGGGGTGGGAAACTGCCCAAGGCTAGCCTGGGATGTCAGGGGTAAATGTCAACACACTCCTCTCTCCACCCTTTCAGACTCACCTCTCACAAAAATTCACTCAAGATGGTTAACAGACTTAAACCTAAGCCAGGAAACCTTAAGAATTCTAGAAGAGGATGTTGGGAAGACTCTTTCAGACATAGGCCTAGGCAAACAATTCCTGAAGAAGAACTCCAAAGCAATTAATGCATCAACAAAAATAAACAAATGGGATCTGATCAAATTAAAAAACTTCTGCACAGCCAAAGAAACTATCACTAGAGCAAATAGACAACCTACAGAATGGGAGAAAATATTTGCTTTTTACACCTCTGTCAAAGGTCTGATAACAAGAATCTACCTAGAACTCAAAAGAATTAACAAGAAAAAATCCAACAACCCCATTTATAAATGGGCAAAGGAGATGAACAGAAACTTTTCCAAAGAAGACAGAATAATGGCCAGCAAACACATTAAAAAATGTTCATCATGTCTAATCATCAGGGAAATGCAAATCAAAACCACAATGAGATACCACCTAACCCCAGTGAGATTGACCTCTATCAAAAAAAAATCCCAAAACTACAAATGTTGGCGAGGATGTGGAGAGACAGGAACACTCTTACACTGCTGGTGGGACTGCAAATGGTGCAACCTTTGTGGAAAAGAATTTGTAGATTCCTTAAAGAGCTAAAAATAGAATTATCATTTGATCCAGCAATAACATTATTAGGCATCTACCCAAAAGACCATAAGACATTCTATTATAAAGACATCTGCACCCGAATGTTTATGGCAGCACAATTCACTATTGCTAGGTCGTGAAAACAACCCAAGTGCCTGTCAATTCATGAGTTGATTATTAAAATCTGGTATATGTTTACAATGGAATATTACTCAATTTTAACAAATGACAGTGAGTTAACACCACTTATATTATCCTGGATTAAGCTTAAGCCCATTATTCAAAATGAGGTGACACAAGACTCGAAGAATGGGCCCCACTTGTACTCGCCATCAAATTGGTATCGACCGATTTACTCTATGGTGCTCAAGTGGTGGTGGTGTTCACTGGGAATTTTTGGGGTTGGGGTTGACCCACATCCGGGGGATGTTGTGAGCACTGTGATGGGGAGGGGCATGCTTGAAGTGTATTTGTGGATGGGTATTAGGGGTTTCAATGGGGGGGTGGGAAATCCTCTAAAACTGATTTATGTGAATAGCTGTACAACTTGGTAAATTTACTAGTAACTATTTAATTGTACACTTAAAATGAAGTAACAACATGACATGTAAATTACAGTTAAAAAAATAAAAATAAAAAAGATAAAAAATTAATGTTCTAATAAGTGTAAAAATTATATTTTTGATGTAAACTGAAATATTGAACTTGCAAAATTTTGTTTGTAAAATTTATTTTCTTATTATTGAGGGAATTCTTTTAAATAGAGTAGCAGATAACCTCAACACACAAAAGGAAATGGCTTCCTTAGTGTCATTGTGTTTTCATCACAGGAGCAACTTTTTGCCTACTCTCGGCCGACCTTACATTCTCCCATTTGTCTTGAGGAGAATAACATTTACTTTCTATTGGAAAGGGCTGAGATATTTCCTTAGTTTCTGATTAGAAGCTCTGACTCGGGGTGGATGGAGCTTAAACCCGTTCTACTAAGTGGAGTATCCCAAGGATGGATGGCCAGGCACCACATGTACTCACCAGCCAATTGGTATTAGCTGATCAACATCTAAGTGGACACATAGGAACAACATTTATCAGGTGTCAGGTAGACGGGAGAGGGGAGGAGGGGATGGGTATATACATACTTAATGAATGCAATGTGCACGGTCTGGGTGATGGTCAGGCTTGAGGCTCTGACTGGAGGGGGGAGGGGGGCAAGGGCAATGTACATAACATTAACATTTGTACCCCCATAGTATGCTGACATAAAAAAAAATAAAAAATATCTACAGAGGGGCAACTAATTCACTTTCTCAAACAGGACCAAATATTTCAAGTTAGGATTAAATGGCAAATATTGGCACCAGAAAATACCTTGTACAAATATACACAAAATGTAATTGGTGGTATATATTTCACAAGTAAGCTTTATTGTACTCCATCTAAACAATAGCCTTAAGAGATGCTGCCTACTTCTCTAAGTCTGTACTTTGAGCTATAGAAATAATGGTTTTTATAGGTAGCTGGTATCAGTGGTTCTCTGCAAATGTCAATGAACACAGTAACTCCAAAATGATTATTTCTCTAGGCAGGTAGAATATTAATGTTTTCCCTTTGCTTATATTAAATAAGAATCTATCCAGCTAATTATCTAGCTCACTACCAATAATAATGGATGTAGATCAAATATGTGGTTTTGAAATATAATAAAATTATCATAGCAAATACTTCTATAGTATTCAGGTCCTAGTCTAAGAAGTTTGAAAACACCATTAATGCTTATAATAACCCTATATGATAGAGGCTATTTTTATCTCTATTACATACAGATGAAAAACTGAGGCATAGAGATATTTATTAATTAACTAATTAAGTGGTGGAGGTAAAATTTGAACCCAAGCACTTGGGCTTGAGTTTGTAGTTAACCATTGCATTTTGTTACCTTTCAAAATCAGTTGAAAACCATTGACATAAGTCATTGTTGAATTCTGTCACCCTATCATTATTATCAATTACAGTCAAACAAATCATATTTCTATTTAATTTCATGCCACATTTTTCATATTATTTGCACATATCATCATTTATTTGTCACTAAAACACAAGTTAGGCAAGACAAGTGCTATGTTTGAATGTGTCTCTTCTAAAATTCAGGTTTTGCCAATGTGATGGTACTAACAGGTGAGACATTTAAGAGGCAATTAAGCCATGAGGGTCCCTCCCTTGTGAATAGGATTAACGCTCTTATAAAAGAGGCTTTATGCAGCATTGGAATCTCTTGCTCCTCCACTTTCCACCATGTGAAGATACAGCAATAAGGTGCCATCTTGGAAGCAGAGAGCAGTCCTGACCAGACAGCCAAATGTGCTGGCACCTTGAGCTTGAACTTTCCAGCATCTAGAATGATGTGGAAATCAATTTCTGTTATATATAAACTAGCCAATCTATGGTATTTTGTTACAGCAACACAAAGTAGCCAGTCTGTGGCATTTTGTTATAGCAAACTAGCCAGTCTGTGGTATTTCATTATAGCAGCACAAATGAATGAAGACAATAGATACCATTACCTCCATTTTATAGGTGAGAATATGCAGAGTATGAACTTTAGAAAACCATGAACCGTAACATTGGTTCCATGGCAAAAGGACATTAGTTACTGGATGTAGAAATGACCCATAAAAGAAGAATGAAGAAAGAAGATATATTTCATTATTTTTAATCTTTTTTCCTGACAAATATATATACACACACATATTTACAGTATACAATATGATGTGTTTTTAATTGGTATATAATATTTTACATAGAGGTGAAATTTTGTTCCATGAATAGGATATTTAATGATCAAGTCAGGATATTTGGGGTGTCCATCACCTTGAGTATTTATCATTTTTATGTGGTTGGGGGCATTTCAAGTCCTCTCTTCTAGCTACTTTAAAATATATAATTCATTGTTGCTAACTATAGTCACCCTACTCTGCTATCAAACATTATAACTTATTCCTTCTATCTAATTGTATGGTTGTACAGATTAAACAATCTCTCTTCAACTTCCCTTCCACCTACACACCCTTCCCAGCCTCTAGTATCTATTAATATCATTCTATTCTCTACCTCCGTAAAATCAACTTTTTTAACTCCCACATGTGAATAAGAACATATGATATTTGTCTCTCAGTGCAAAAGTATTTTGACACTTTCAGTGGGCAAAAGTACTTTGTCCACTTTTTAATGGGGTTATTTCTTTTTTATGTTTTTGTTATTGTTTGAGTTCCTTGTATATTCTGGATATTAGTGTCCTGTCAGATGAACAGTTGGCAAATATTTTTTTTCTCATGCAACATGTTGTCTCTTCACTCTGCTGATTGTTTCTTTTGCTTCAAGCCATCACAAAGCCTATATAACATGATGTTTTGATATATGTATACATCATGAAATGATTGCATCATTCTAATTAACATATCCATCACCTCATACACTAATCATTCATTTTTTTTTTTTGCTGTTGTTCACAAAACAGTTGCTAGAAGTGATTGTATTGAGGTTCTTACATCATAGCAACCTAAATTAAAAATTTATTTATTGTGGACACATTTATTATCATATATGATATGTGTGTTAGATACCCTTCTAGCCTATATCCAGCCCAGCAGTTCTAGCATCACATTGAATGATTCTCCTACTCTATCTGGGATGTATTATTTATGAATTTAAAATAAATTTTTGACTTTAATGTAACTCTCTAACATTTATAGCAACATTTATACTAACGTTCAAATTTATAAGTAGAGAGGGAAGAACAATGAATATATATATAAACACATCACCTAACCATCATCAACTATTACCTGTCTTAATGCATTTATTTTTATTATTTTTATTGTCAGAGTTCACATATCAAAAAATTCACAATTTTCATGTGCATAAATCATTGAGTTTTAATATATTTATAAATTTTTGCAACTATTACTACTATCTAATTGCAGAACATTTTATCATTCAAAAAAATCATACCATTAGCAGTCACTTCCATTTTCCACTCACCCAGCCCCTAGCAACAATTAATCTACATTTTGTCTCTACGGATTTGTCAATCTGGACATTACATATAAGTAGAATCATAAAATATGGAACATTTTTTGTCTTCTTTTATTTATCATAATGTTTCCAAGGATAATCCATGTTTGGCATTCATTGGTACTTCATTTTTCATGTCCAAATAATATTGATTTCTTATATATACATTTTGTTTATGCATTCATCACTTAATGGACAATTCAAGTGCCTCCACTTTTGGCTATTATAAACAGTTTCTAGAAACATTCAAATACAAATTTTTACGTGGTTGAATGTTTTCATTGTTCTTAGATATATACTTAGAATTGCTGCATCATGTAGTAATTCTGTGTTTAAGCTTTTGAGGAATTGCCACACTTTGTTACGAAGTGACTGAACACTTTTACATTCCCACCAGAAATATATTAGGTTTCTAATTTCTAGACATCTTTACTAACATATTATTATCCATCATTTTGATTGTAGCCAACCTAGTGGGTGTGAAGTGGTATCTCATTGCGGTTTTAATTTCCATTTCTCTAGAGATGAATCGTATTCAGCGTATTTTCATGTGCTTATTAGCCATTTTGTTTGGTATTAGCGTAGCCACTCTAGGTCTCTTTTTGGTTCTGTTGGCATGGTATATATTTTTCCATCCTTTTACTTTCAAACTTTTTGTGTCTTTCAATCACAAGTATGTTTATTATAGACATCATATATTTGGATTATGTATTTTTATCCATTCTGACAACATCTTCATTTTGAATCGAATGTTTACTATTTGCATTTAATGTAAATACTGATAAGGTAGGATATGTATTTGTCATTTTGCTAGTTGTTTTCTATATGTCTTTTTTTTCTTTATTGAAGTATACTTTGCATATCATGGCTTTACTCCATTTTAAGTGTACAATTAAATGATTTTCAGTGAATTTACCGATGTGTACAGTTAATCACATTAATCAGTTTTAGAGGAATTCCTTTCCTCTATTGAGATCCCTAATTCCGCTCGCCAACTACTTTCCAAGCATGTCCCACCCCTCCACAGTGCCCACCACATCCTTAAGACGTGGGTTTGCCCCCCAGCCCCTAATTCCCTAGTGATCACTCCCACCCTTTGAGGACCATAGTGTTAATCAGTCAATACCAGTTTGATGGCGAGTACAAGTGGGGCCCATTCTTCTGGTCCTCTGTCACCTCACTTTGAATAATGGGCTAAAGCTTAATCCAGGATAATATAACAGGGGCTAACTCACTGTCATTTCTTAAAATTGAGAAATATTCCATTGTGAACATATACCAAATTTTAACAATCCACTCATGAATTGACGGGCACTTGGGTTGTTTCCACAACCTAGCAATAGTGAATTGTGCTGCCATAAACATTCGGGTGTCTTTATCATAGAATGTCCTGTGCTCTTCTGGATAGATGCCTAATAATGCTGTTGCTGGATCCAATGGTAATTCTATTTTTAACTCTTTGAGGCATCTCCAAATTCTTTTCCACAAAGGTTGCACCAAT
>CAUYRT010103613.1:0-12506 GCA_963574885.1 Lepilemur ruficaudatus
TCAAAGTATTAAAAATCTTCTACTTCATTCTCCAAACATAGGATTTAGATCTACTTTGCCCTTCTGAAGCAGATAATTGCTTCAATCACAAAAAGTTGTTAGATAGTTGTCTGAAAGAGTTGTGCTGTTTAAACTTTTTTCTTCAGTCCCAGAAATTAATATGACAAGAAGCATAACAAAGGCTGACATGAACACAGGTTCATATGATAATTTTTCTTTGACTCTCAACTAATTATTATGTATTTTTGAATTGTTTACATATCTTTTTTAAATTTTTTTTGACAAATTTATTGAAGTATAATTTACATTCCATGCCATTTCTTCATTTTAAGTAAACAATTAAATGGTTTTTAGTAAATTTATCAAATGGTGCAGCTATTCATATAAATCAGTTTTAGAAGATTTCCTTCCCCCTATTAAGTCCCCTAATTTTTGTGTTTATTAGAACCTGGTTCTCCATTTTCTGGATATAGCAAAACTCAAAAATATGATCTCTGAATGAGAGATGTTTTGGGACATGAAAAGTACTGAACAAATGCTAGGGGCCATTGTGCTTTTATTGTAAATTAAGCAGTTAAACAGATAGGAAATTGAAAGAAAACAGAGCTTTAGCCATAAGGCACAAAGTGTAATTGTCTTCGCATCTGATATTTCTTATTGGTGGCTTCTTTCCCAGTAACTTCATCCTGTTGAAGCAGAACTTAAACTCCACGTATTGGGCTTGGTGACCACATAACCCTGTATCTTCTAGTTCAATGCCCACCAGTCCAGGACATTGGGTTTGATGTAGATACCCTCATACACAAGCTGGATATCTTCTCGGGATAGCAGAGAGTCCCACATGTACAGATCCCCAATCTCTCCCACAAAGGACTGGCTCTTATAAAACCTGCCTCCATAGGAATCCTGCTCCTTCCCCAGGACAATCTTTGGGCGAGCTCCCAGAGAGTAACCCTGTCTCAACCCCTTCCTCACCAAAGGCTTCCCATTGACCCACAACTCAGCAATGCCCAAAGAGGACTCCCAGCTGGCACAGATGTGCACCGGGGCAGGGAAATGCTCATAAACCTTGAAGAAAACATTGTCACCCCCAATGATAAAGTTATACTCTCCAATTTTAGTTTTAAAAATGACCATCTCATTGCTCTTGGTCTGGGTGCTGTAGGAGAAGAGGCTGTAGGTGCGGGAGAGATCAGTGTAAGCACGAAGACACACAGTGAAGTTCTGCAGAGGCTTCTCTAGCTGCACGATCAAGCTCACATGAGCATAATTGGATTCTTTAGGAAAAATAAACACCTTTCCACTCATATCTGTGAGAGAAAAAAAAATAATAAAATAATCTTTACTTAATATGGGAACTGGAAAAAAAAATCACAAATTCAATCTTGTATTCAGCAACTTTTTGACTTTCTTTCCCATGTTCTATTCTTCCCACTCACACCTACCTTACTACACAAACTCATATACCCTTGATCTCCCTACCTGTCTCAGCAAAGGCTTCCAGGAGGCTGGTGAGGACAGAGGCCCAAAACAGCAGCTTGTTCATGTTCTTGGCAAGGGGCTGTTATAGCAGCAGCAGCGACTAGGATTAGGGTAGCATGCAACACAATGGCTGTCCACCCAGCTTCTGAGATTCATGCTCTAAGACCTCAGCTATTCAGGATGGGAAGGGATGGGGCTTGGGGAGAACCAATAATGTGTGAGTGATTTTCCAGGCCTGCCCCCTGATGCCAGCAATCAGAGCTGCTGATGGGGGAATGGTAGTGAGGCCCCGGGATGGAAAATCAATGTGAGTTATTTATGAGACACGAGTGACTGCCAGAGCTCCAAGTCTTGTGACCTGGAGTTTGTTGCTGGGAAGAGAGTGGTGGTTGCAGAGCTGTAGGTTACGGATGAGATGAGAGGCTGGGCTGGCCATGTGAGGAGGACCTCACTCTGCTCTCCAGGGACCCTCTGTCTGATGGCTCCGTGCTCTGCCAGGAGCTCCTGGGCCACACGGAGGGTTTCCCTGAGCGCAAGCCTCTCATAGGCTGTGGGTCCAAGGCCTTTTTGTCCTTTCATAGTTCTGTGAACTAGTTTTCTATTTGCAGGAGATTCTGGGATTCTGCTTTCTACTATAGACACTGAAAATCCACTCCCTCCCCCTGTTCATTTAGAATGATGTGCCAGCACTTTGCTAAGGAGATTCAGAAAACTGGTAGACACCACCTCTGGTCCTGAAGAATTATTCTGACCATTCCTGACCTGTCTCTCTTGTGTTCCCCCTCCTCATTATGACTTGATCTCCCGAGCACTCATTCACTGTCAGAGATGTCAGCATCTAACTGACACTTTTGTTTTCTTCTGTCCCCAGACGTTTAAGGTGAAGTTCAATATCCAGTATTATCTTAACATGCATTCATGCATGCATTCGCTAAACACAATTTTTGTGAACATCTATCGTGTGCCATGCAGTATGTAGGTTTTGCCTTCTTGACATTTTTGGTGGGCTATATTCAGTGACCTCCATCTCTCTTGTAGGTACATGGTCATAATTGGAATTACAGTAACTCATCCTTGTTTCTTTTTCCAAGATTTCAAACTGAAATTTCTTATCCACAGATATTTATTATTCCATTTATTCCACTTCCTTAATTCTATTCAACTGCTCTACACCTTATTGTGATTACTCTCCTACTTCCACTCTTTTTTCTTTTATTTCTTTTTCTTTCTTTTTTCTTTTCTTGCCAGTACTTCATCTCCTCTTCTTCATCTTTCCTCCCAATCTTCTCAGGTGGATTTTTCTGATTCAGTAACTACCACCCATAATCTCTTTTTCTCCTATTCTAATTCTCAGAGCTGGTCAGACCCTAATTGCCACTTTCTCAAAGCCATTCCCGATGTTGTCATTCCTCTGAAAGTCTGTGTGAAGTTTAGAGTTGGAGTTGATTTAGGTTGTCTTTCACATCTGGGAAGAAATGCAGACTCATTATCTTGGAATCTGGAGCCATTTGCAATTCTTTCCCAAATCTAGTGTTCTGGCTTTACTTCCTCCACAGATCCTATTGTGCAGTCAGACTCTTCTAATTGTGTATCTTCATGCATGCCCTGGGGCTCTCCTTTTAAATACTTTGACCTATTCTCTTCTGGATAACTGAGGTAGCTTTCAGACATAGTTCTGCTTCACAAAACTCCAGTGGTTCTTAAAAGTCTATCTCACATACCATCTGCTTCCTAAAGTCTCTCTTCATCTGATACATTGGAATGTTTCTACCTCCTGAATGCCATAGTGGTGAAGGGCAAAGGTTTTGGAATCAGGAGAACCTGTATTCCAAATCTAGCTCTCTCATTTTCTAAATGTGGAAACTTAGGCAAGCATTCAAACTTTTTGAACCTATGGTTCCTCGTGTGTGAAACAGGCATACAACTGCCCCTATTCTTGGGATTTTAGTGGCTAGTAATGCACACTAAGCACTTAGCACAGTGCTTTGTGCATAGTAAGTGCTTCAAAACCATTCTTATTGCTATGAAATTTTCTCAAAATTTTAACATTCTATCTCATACTATTGGTATTCGTATATACCTACCTTTGTATTGGTATATATAAAAGGGTGTCATCCTTAAAGTATTTTTTGTTCTTCTCCTCTTTATTCCATCCATCACCCAGCACTTTGCTTCATATATGGTAGGGACTCAGCAAATATTTTGTTGAGTTCAATAAGCAGTAATGCAAATCTGTATTAGTTATTTTAAAGTGAAGAAACAAAAGAAAAGAAGGAGAAATACTCCCTCTGAGTCAAGCACTTTGCTATTACTGACTTAAAGAATGAAATTGAGACAAAATTAATACAGAGAGTTTATCTGGGCCAACGTTGAGGACTGCAGCCCAGGAATTACTAGGAAGTGCTCCAGAGATCAATGAAGGTGACTGAATTTTTAAAGAACAAAAGGACAAATCAGGAGAGAGAATGATGACCAAAGTTGTTTTTCAGGAATTCTCATTGGTTTACAGAAATAACATTGATTAGTGATTAGCTATACATTGTTGAACTATAGGGTATGACTTATGATGTCCAGTGTATGGCATTGTTAGGTTAATTAATAGCTATTGGTTGCCATGCTCAGTCTAGAGTCCATATAGCAGGTGGACTACTTAGCTCAAGGGGGAGAGTGAGATGTCACTGCTATCTCATTTTAATGCTTCTGTGGACCTGATCATTTAAAGGGGGCTCACATTCTTCAGATAAAAAGCTTCTTTCCTTTCTCACTATGCTCATTCACATGGGTGAAAGATTTTTTTTATCAGGGTAAAAACACTTAACATAAGATCTACCCTCTTCACAAATTTTTAAGTGCATCATATGATATCATTAACTATAGGCACAATGATGTACAGCAGATCCGTAGAACTTATTCATGTTGCATAACTGAAACTGTATACCTGTTGAACAGCACCTACCCATTTGTCCCTCTTCCCAGCCCCTGGCAACCATCAACTTACTCTACTCATATGAGTTTGACTATTTTAGTACCTCATGCAGGTAGAATCATAACTGTCTTATTTCACTTAGCATAATTTCTTTCAGGTTCATTCATGTTTTCACATGTGGCAGGATTTCCTGTTTTCCCCCCTTGTTAGGCTTAATGTTATTCCACTGTGTGTACATATCACATTTTCTTTATCCATTTATCCCTTGAGGGACATTTAGGCTGTTTCCATATTTTGACCATTGTGAATAAAGCTGCAATGAACATGGAAGTCCTGATATCTTTTGAAGCTCTTGATTTCAATTCTTTGGGATATATATCCAGAAGTGGGATTGCTAGACCCTATGGTAGTTTAATTTTTATTTTTTTGAGGAAATCCCATATTATTTTCCAAACCAACTGCACTATTTTACATTCCCACCAACAGTGTACGAGGGTTCCAGTTTCTCCACATCCTCATCAACACTTTTCTTTTTCTTTTTAAAAATAACTATTGTAATAGGTGTGAGGTGATATCTTATTATGGTTTTGATTTATGGTTCCCTGATGATTAGCGATAATGGAGACTTGTCAAAAGGATACCAAAGCCAGCTTAAAGGGGTCCCACTGACCAAATTGAGAATAATTTTACCATCAATATAAGTAATGAAAGTAATTATAATCCATTGAATAAAATAAACCATGAATCTAAAATGGTATAGATGAGTAAGTAATAAAAAGTTTAGTGATGAACAGAATATTTACATAATTTTGAACTACCTCCCTGTAAGATATTTATTAATTTAAAGGAGAAAAAGAGTGACTCCAAAGTAGAGAATTCTGATTTATACCACCTTAATCAAGTAATCAAGCAAACATCATTAGAAATGGAATAATTTAGAATCATGTACCTCTCAATAGGATATAATGAAAAAAACACAGCATCCCTTCCATTCTGCCAACAACCCATACCATAAATGTAAAACAGCTGAACAACTAAAATTCAGGGACATTCAACAAAATAACTGTAGTGTGATCCTAAATTTCCAGGTAACGAAAGACAAGGAAAGAATGAGGATTTTTTCTAGATTGAAGATTAATGAGAAATGCCAATAAATTTAAAGTTTGAGTCTGAACTGAATTCTTTTGTTATAAAAGGATATAATCACATAAGGTATATGTGATTGACATACCTGGAAAAATATTGAATGGGACCTAGTAATGAATGAATGTTAATTTTCTGATTTTGGTGATTGCTTTGTGGTTTTGTGGGAGAATGTCCTTGTTTGTAGGAAATACTAAAACATTTGAGGGTGATGTCCTTTGTGTCAGTAACTTACTCTCTAAGGATTAAAAAAAAAGTTACTGTACTTTCAGTTTTTCTGTAAGTTTGAAAAAGATAAAAAAGAAGAATATGGAGAGAAAAAAATGGCACTTCATCTTGCCTGGGATGATAGATGAGTCATGATCAAGGGGAAAGTAAGAGAAATTATTTAGGTCCTGGAAAAAATTACAGATGAGCATTTGCAGAGTTTCTAAATGGGCATTCATATTGGGTGATCAGTCACTCTGAAGAGAATGGCCTCTATAGAAACAATGTTCTTGTTCAGGTGAGAGAAGGGGAAGTAACAACAGGTAAGGAAAGGTAAGGTGAGGGGGGCTCTAACTCCCCTCCTACTCTTTCTTTTCTGGAATAGATATTTTTTCTCAGGGTTTTAGGGGAAAGCAACAATGAAGTCAGCAAGAATCAGAGGAGCAGAGTTCATTCCATTTCCTAAGGGGAAGCACTGTAATTGTGATGTGGGAAACTGAACTTTAAATCTTAATTTCTATTTTCTGCAAGTAAGTGTTAAGGTGAAACAGCAGTTCTTGACTCGGTGCCTTTATAATTTGACTATGTTATATTAAAGAATTTACTTTTTGTTAGGAAACAACCACTAAAGTATTTAAGAGTAAAAGGACATGATGTCTCAGACTTATTCTATGTAATTTAGGTTTAAAGGTGAGGAGTAAAATGGGGCAAAAATGGAAATAATTGGTGAATCCAGGAAAAGGGTATGCAGGAGTTCCTTGTATTATACTTGCAACTTTTCCATAAGGTTGAAATCTTGTTAACATCATAATGTGTAAAGTGTTGGGGGACTAGGAACCAGGGATGGCATTAATCTCTGTCAGATAGAAGAGCTGAAAGAACCTAGGCTAGGAGAAAGGCAGAGATCATGGAGACAACTGAAGATTAACTCAAGGGTTTAATATGCTTCAGACAACTTCTAAAGTGTTAAGCATTATTCAAGATATCAAGGTCACTATGAACTTGAGGAAAGAATGGATTAAGAGATTTGAAAAAATGAGGTAGAACATGATTTGGGGGCAATGCAAGAATTCCTTATTCTGACTGCTATTGAAATTCTGTGGTTGTTTAAGGACATTTAACTGTAGTGGGTGGAAACAGGTGCTGTAGTTGACATGACTACTTGATTATAATCCTTGTGTGCGAGTGCACAAAATCAAAAGTGCACAATTATAGGCTGATTGAATGGTCTTTTGGTATAAGAAGTAATTTACAGCACATTAAAGTCTTCACACCATTCCATAACTTCCATGTAGGAAAGAGGACAATAAACAGGTCAAATGGAAAAATCAAAACATCACTTGCTACAGTCTCAGAAGAACTTTGAGGAATATGCAGGGGAAAGGAACTTGCATCAGTCAAAGGAAGTTGGCATTGTGCAATGATAGGAAACTCAAGATGCCAGGAACTTGACATACCCTGGAAAGTTACCCAGAAGGAGTCTGACTACTAATACCCATGCCATGATTTTCTAGGAAAATCTATCCTGCTGAAATTGAACTTATTAACAAATGGGTGTCCTTGGGAAATATTAAATTTTATTTGCTCACATAGTGTCCTCTACCTTGGAACCACTGCAGAGCCTCAGCCACCATCTTCTTGCACTAACAATTCTTGCACCATGTATATACGATCTCTTTCAATAAAGTCAAGGATAAGGGAAAGAGAAAACATCTGAGAGAATGGCTCCAGGAATCTCAAAGCACTAACCACTTGGACAATTAAAAATTCCCGTTTTAAATAAGATCCCTTGGCACTTTCTAGAGTCTGACTCCACAGGTTCCCTTGAGATACTCAGGAAGCCTTTAGGAAAGAACCCAGGAGAGCAGGTGTAGGTAGACAATGTGGCTTTTCCTCTGAGATTCTCTTCCTGATCTCTGAGTTTATAGAGCGTTCTCCTGCCCTTATCGAAGAGCCGGGGGGACCAGTGGGCATGCTTTACACCACTGTTTATCTAAGCTACAGCCTTACCTGGAGAGGTAAGTGATCATAAGATTATATGTCTCCCAAGAGAAAACAGGGTTTTTTGCATTTATATTTGTTTGATTTTATAGATGCTGTCAGACCAGATTTGAGAGCTGTTGAGAATACCTGTATGTCCTTCTTAGCTTAGGCAGTGCTAGTCCCACTTGTTCTTGCACCCGCCCTGTGCCAAGATCTGGAATTCTAGATGGGACATATCACAGATATGCCAGTTGGGCTCAAGTCCTAAAAGCATAACTTTGCAATTTCTTTCCCACTTTCATCTTATGATTGTTTTTCTTCCTCTGTGTTCTTCAGATAGCTATAATAATTACAGATTTTTAAAGAAGTCACTTCATCTAAACCTGACATCTTAGAATTTACTTGTCTCTGAAGAGGAAGCCACAGGGTTTTGTTTGCTTTCTGCAGGAGTCATTTACATGTAACATCATTTTTCAGGAGATAAGTTGCAGATTTTAAATTTTTTCCTTTTCCCTCAAAGTTTCATTCAGATTTAAAGAACAGATACATGATTTTTTATAAGTATCTATAAATTCTGCAATAGCTTCTTTCCATCTTCAAATTTTTCTATTTTCTCTTTTCTTTGACATATAATCTTCATGACTAAAACATTTCCTGCACTAACTCTTCATTTTATTAGTCTGCTTTAGTGTTCTTTTTTTCCCAAGAGGATGATCTACAGTTTCTCTCTCTCTCTCTCTCTCTCTCTCTCTCTCTCTCTCTCTCTCTCTCTCTCTCATCCTTCATTGTCTCACACGTTTTTGTCCTTTGTTTTTGTTGACTTTTCAAAAATAGTTCTTGGATTGCTTCTTCCCTATTATATACCATACCAATGACAATTTTAAGAGATAGCAATTATTGAACATTTCCCTTGTGTTAAATGCTTTGGCTGGATTATCTCATTTAATCCTCACAGTATTCCTCTGAGGTAAGTATCATTGTTACCTGATTCAGATGACAATGAGGGTTGTGAAGGCTAAACACATTGCTCAAGGCTGCACAGTTAGGTGGTAGAGAAGAGAATTGATTTGAGCAACTTGATTTGAGAGCTAATGCTCTTTAAATCTACACAATAACAAGAAAAAGAGAGGACCCAGGAGTGGTGGTAATGTAGGTGCATAAAGATATTTTACTAATATGATACCTTACTCTAGTCTCTTGATCTAGACAATGAACACATTTACCAACTAGCAGAGACAAAGAGTTGGAAAAATCCAGCTAGTAAAGATCTGACACCTATTGTCAATTCAGAAACTTGTCCTGGCTAGGTTCCAACATCACTGGCAACTAGATCAAAACTCTCCCTTCCCTTTCCCATGCAATATTTTTTTCTCTTCCCAAAGTTGCTCTAGATTCTGTCATCTGATTCCCTGGGGAAAAATGTGAAGAAATATTGAGAAAAAAAACATTGAGATTTACCCCAGGACGCTGCATGGAAGCACCCCTCATTGGGTTCCACTGTTTTTGTGGGTAGCTAGCTCTGTCTTCTTGGCAAATTGAGCTCTAATTGCAGTGCAGTGAGAATTCTAGATTCTTCACATTCTTCAAAGATACTTATGGAATGCTTCTCTGAGTCAATTTTGTGGATGATTCAGAAGATTTAGAAGTCCTGGCATGTTTTTTCTAAGAGTTTACAATCTAATTTGGGAAATAAGACTGACACTCGGGAGGCAAGATAACATGGACTTAGCTTCAATATGTGGTACAGGGATGAAGGCGGTGGTGTGTTGGTAAATGTTTAACAACCAGCTCTCTAGGGGAAAAATATGGTCCTGATTTTAATGTTCATCAGTGTCTGAGATAAACTATTTCTTCACAATAGATTTCAATTTACCAGCATGGTATTACTGAATATGGCACTAGAAAGAGATGCGTGAGCTGGTGAGCCAGTGCAAGCTGGCTCAGCCTGCCATTGAGTATAGGCTTTATGAAAGGGATAGAAGTGAGAAACAGGGTTATTGTGAGAGGATTTCATAAAGGTGCCCAGCAATGAGTTGAGTCTTAAAATACTCCTAAAAAACAATTTAAAAATTAAAAACTGATCTATTCTAGTTTGGCAGATTAAAAATTCTCCATTTAAGCCAAGAATGAGAATATAGTTTCATTTGGGAGCTATATATCAAGAATGTATTGGGGAGGTGGGGAGGGATGTGCTTCCAGGCTCTGAGGACTTGAAATCGGGGTTAGCATCTGGGAATAGAGGACTTTCCAGGCAAGAAGAAAAATATGAACAGAGGCACAGATTTGACAATGCATATTGGAAGGTTCCTAGATGGGAAGGTTGACCTTCCTGCAATAGAAGGGATGGCAGATTTGCTGTGTGAAAATGGTCTGTGAGGGCAGGGCCTTAGCAGTCCAGCTAAGGTTTGTTTACCAGATCAGACAAGTAATATAATTATATACTGCTAATATAATATACAAATAATATAATTAGTATATAGGAACTCAGAGACATTCTAGTTTAAGGACCCCGTTTTGCACTTGACACCATGGAGATTTGCTCCAGACCATATGTTTTGACATTAACAGATTCCAGATCAGGCTCCAGATTTCCTAAATCCCAGCCAATTCCAATGTTTCTTATGTTGTAATAAACCCACCTAAAGAATTGTAAGTCTAGCAGTGATAGATTTGTAGGGATAAAATCTTATTCATAGCTAAATATGAATCTTAAAAATCAACTTTGATGAAGTATAATACAATATGGTACAGTACAATATGATATGATACAATGTAATAGAATGTAATACAATAATATATAAATAATATAACAAAGTTCACCAATTTTAAACATATATTTTGGTGAGTTTTTGACAAATTTATACACCTGTATCGCCACCACCAGAATCAAGAACATTTCCTTCATTCTAGTAAGTTGCCTTCTATTTTTTTCCAGTCAATTTCCTAGCAATTCTGGGAACCACTGATCTGGTTTTTGATAGCACGGATTAGATTTGTATTTTCTAGAGTTTCATATAAATAGAATCATAGTGTATTAACTCTTTGTGTCTGACTTCTTTGATTCAACATAATGTTTTAAAGATTCAGCCATGTTCCTGTTTGTATTAATAATGTTCCTTTTATTGCTGAGCAGTATTTCATTATATGTATATATTATAATTTGGACATTTGAGTTATTTGTAATTTTGGGCTTTTAGGAAGAAAGCTGCTAAGGACATTCACATATACATGTGTCTGTGGAGACATGCTTTCCCTTGTGTAAACACTTAGAAAAAAATTGCTGAGTCCTGGAGTAAGTATATATTTAACTTTCTAAAAAACTACCAACTTGTTGTTCAAATTGGTTATACCATTTTACAGTCCCACCAGTAATGTTTAAGATTTCCCATTCCTTCACTTCTTTGCCAACATTAGGTCTCATTAAGCTTTTTAATTTTAGCCATTCGAATGGGTGTGTAGTGGCATATCATTGTGGTTTTATTCTACATTTCTTTGGTGGCTAATGACATTGAGCATCCTTTCATGTATTTATTGACCATGTCTCTATCTTCTTTTGTGAAATACCTGTTCAAATATTTTGCCAATTAAAAATGTATCTTATTATTGAGTTGTAAGAATTTTATGTATATTCTCGTTACAATTTTAGATATGTGTAGTGTGAATATTTTCTCCTAGACAGTGGCTTGCTTTGTCATTTTTCTAACAATGCCTTTTGAAGAGTAGAAACTTTAATTTTGATAAATTTAAATTTGTGATTGTGTTCTTTTATGGTTTATGCTTTTTGTTCCATATCTAAGAACTCTTTGCTCACTTCAAGGTCATGATTTTCTCGATTATTTTTGTCTAGATGTTTAGTAGTTTTATCTTTTATATATGTTTCTAATTAATTTTGAATTATTTTTTATGTATGGCATGAGGTAAGGTTTGGGGTTTGTTTTTTCTTGTATGGCTATTCAATTGTTCCAAAAACACTTGTTGAAAACATTATTATTGAGATACCTTAACACTATCAAAAATCATTTGAACATATATATGTGGATCTAGTTTTGGACTCTCCATTTCATTCTGCTGTCTGTTCTTGTCCCAATAACATACTATCTTGATTACTTCAAGTAGTGTAAGTCCTTTAACTTTGTTACATTTTTTCCAAATCATTTTAACATTCTTGGTCCTCTGCATATCCATATAAATTTTAGACTGAGAATGTTTTATTATAGATAGAGGATTTGGTCCCTTAATCTTAAGTAGGTCATTGTACATTCAGAAATTGGACAGACAGAAGATATACTTTAAGGAAAAGCCCACTGAATGTAATGTCAAAGTAGATGTTGCTCTAAATTGCTGACCCTGATTGGCTGGAATAATGGTAAGGTCATTGAGGAAGACAGAAAAGTTGAGATGGAGGGCTTTTTCTGGATATAAGAAAGATTGATGTTTATTTTTTTATTTTTTTTTATTGCAGCATATCATGGGGGTACAAATGTTAAGGTTATGTACATTGCCCTTGCCCCCCTCCCCCCTACAGTCAGAGCCTCAAGCCTGACCATCCCCCAGACGGTGCACATCGCACTCATTATGTATGTATATACCTATCCCCTCCTCCCCACTCCCGTCTGCCCAACACCAGATAAATGATATTCCTATGTGTTCACTTAGGTGTTGATCCGCTAATACCAATTGGCTGGTGAGTACATGTGGTGCCTGTCCATCCATTCTTGGGATACTTCACTTAGTAGAACGGGTTTCAGCTCCATCCAGGAAAATA
>CAUYRT010103614.1:0-11864 GCA_963574885.1 Lepilemur ruficaudatus
CTCAGCCTCCCAAGTAGCTAGGACTACAGGCATGTGCCACCATGCCCGGCTAATTTTTTCTATATGTTTTTAGTTGGCCAATTAATTTATTTCTATTTTTAGTAGAGATGGGGTCTCACTTTTGGTCAGGTTGGCTTTGAACTCCTGAACTTAAACGATGTGCCCACCTTGGCCTCCCAGAGTGCTAAGATTACAGGTGTGAGCCATGGCACCCAGCCACAACGCGTAAGTCTTAAATTGCCACTCTTCTTTCTATAATGAAATCTCTAACCATCCCACCCAGTAGGTGAATCATCCTTTTGTCCAGGGCATCTCTGCTACAGATGCTACCAGCCTATTGGGCACTTAGTGACCATTTCCATGATCAGATTAGATCCACTATCCTGGTTTCACAGTGTTTGTGTTCAAGTAACCCTTATTTTACTTAGTATTAAAATTAAGTAAATACTACATAATACTGGTCCCAAAACTCAAGAATAGTGATGCTGGCAATTTGATATGCCAATGAGAAATTGTAAAGTACTTCCTTTAAGCAGAAAAATAAAAGTTCTAGACTTAATAAGAAAAAATCATATGCTAAGGTTGCTAAGAGCTACATTAAGAAAAAGTCTTCCTCAGTAAGATTGTGACAAAGGAAAAAGAAATTCTTCTATAGCATATAGAGGGTTCAGTACTATCTGTGGTTTCAAGCATCCACTAGGGGGCTTGGAATGTATCCCCCCTAAAATTGGGGAGGGGAGGGTGCTGTATTTAAGACAAAAGAAAACCAAGCACTATTTGGGGAAAAGAATTACTGTAATAGAATAGCTTTCTCTTTCAGCTAATGAAAGTATCGACACAGTAAATGAACTTTTCCAGTCCTCAGTAGTTCTTTCCCGTAAGTCAGCCTCTTAGAAACTCACAGCCTATGGAAACAAGAGTTAAAGAAACAAAAATAATCAAATCAACCTGGCACTGGCACAAGAACAGAAACATTGATCTTTGGAACAGGACTGAGAATCCAGAGATGAAACCATCTGCATATGGTAACCTAATCTTTGGTAAAACCGGACAAAAATATACATTGGGGAAAAGAATCTCTTTTCAATAAATGGGAACACTGGATAGCTACATGCAGAAAAATGAAACTGGATCCCTACCTCTCACCTCTCACAAAAATACACTCAAAATCGTTAACACACCTAAACCTAAGGCAGGAAACCTTAAGAATCCTAGAAGAGGATGTTGGGAAGACCCTTTCAGACATCAGTCTAGGCAAAGAATTCCTGAAGAACACCCCAAAAGCAATCAATGCAGCATCAAAAATAAACAAATGGAATCTGATCATATTAGAAAGATTCTGCATAGCCAAAGAAATTATTACTAGAGCAAATAGACAACCTACCGAATGGGAGAAAATATTTGCTCTCTACACCTCTGACAAAGGTCTGATGACAAGAATCTACCTAGAACTCAAAAGAGTCAACAAGAAAAAAATCAAACAAACCCATTTATAAATGGGCAAAGGAGATGAACAGAAACTTTTCTAAGGAAGACAGAATAATGGCCAGCAAATACATAAGAAAATGTTCACCATCTCTAATCATTAGAGAAATGCAAATGAAAACCACAATTGGATACCACCATACCCCAGTGAGATTGGCCTCCATCAAAAAATCCCAAAACTACAAATGTTGGTGAGGATGTGGAGAGACAGGAACACTCTTACACTGCTGGTGGGAATGCAAATTGGTACAACCTTTGTGGAAAAGAATTTGGAGATTTCTCAAAGAGCAAAAAATAGAAATATCATTTGATCCTGCAATAGCATTATTAGGCATCTACCCAAAAGAGCATAAGACATTCTGTTATAAAGACATCTGCACCTGAATGTTTATGGCAGCACAATTCACTATTGCTAGGTCGTGGAAACAACCCAAGTGCCCGTCAATTCATGAGTGGATGATTAAAATTTGGTGTATGTTTACAATGAAATATTACTCAATTTTAAGAAATGACAGTGAGCTAGCACCGCTTATATTATCATGAATTAAGCTTAAGCCCATTATTCAAAGTGAAGGGACACAAGACCCAAAGAACGGGCCCCACTTGTACTCACCAACAAATTGATATTCACTGATTGAAACTACGGTGCTTTAATGGTGGTAATGTTCACTGGGGATTTTGGGGGTTGTGGTGCACCCACATCCGGGGGATGTGGTGATCACTGTGAATGGGAGGGGCATGCTTGAAGTGTGTTTGTGGATGGGTATTAGGGTTCTCAATGGGGGGGTGGGAAATCCTCTAAAACTGAATTATGTGAATAGCTGTACAACTTGGTAAGTTTACTAATAACCATTTAATTGTACACTTAAAATGAAGTAAAGACATGATATGTAAATTACACTTCAATAAAGAGAAAAAATAAATAAAAAATACAAGAGATTATCTTTTGTATTGGTAGGTCAGCTGAAGAGATCACCTTCACCAATGTGGGTGGCCATCATCCAATCCACTGAGGGGCTAAATAGAACAATAAAATTTTTAAAAGGTGAATTCATTTGCTCTGCTTGAGCTAGGATGTCCGTCTTCTTCTGCCCTGGATTCTCTGGTTCTTAGGCCTTCAGATTCAGAATGGGAATTATACCAACTGCCCCCAGGTTTTTAGGCCTTCAAACATGGACTGGAAATTAGACCCTTAACTCCCCTGGTTCTCAGGCCTTTAAGCTTATGTTGCAACTACTTCACTGGCTTTCCTGGGCCTCCAGCTTGCAAACAGCTGATTGTGGGACTTCTCAGCTTACATAATTACATGAGCCAATCAATCATACTAAATATCATTCTACAGATCTCTATCTCTACCTCAAGCTCTAAATATATGTATGTATCTGTATCTACCTGTATATATCCTATTGATTCTGTTTGTCTGAAGAACCTTGACTAACACAATAAGGTTATATGCAGCAACAGAATGTGTATATATATATTTTTCCTTGATTTTGATTATGTTCTTATTTTCATTTTATATGATGATTGATTTTTGCCTGTGGACAAGTAGCATACTAATTATTTTTATATTTCCTAATTTTCTATTTGCTATACTACCTTACTCTCTAATCTGTTTATCATTTTCAGATGATATTATTTGGATGATTATCCTTACATGTTTTATAAAATAGTTTAAGATAAATTACACCTGATGCCACAGAGATATCAGATATAATTTATGAATACTACAAAAAACTTTTATGCACACAAAGTTGAAAATGTGGAGGAAATGGACAAATTCTTAGAAACACACAGCCTCCCTTGGCTCAACCAGGAAGAGATAGAATTCCTGAACAGACCAATATCAAGTACTGAAATTGAAATAGCAATAAAAAATATTCCTATTAAGAAAAGTCCCAGAAAAGATGGTTTCACACCAGAATTTTACTATACCTACAAAGAAGAACTGGTGCCTATTCTGCAGAAATTATTCCACGACATCGAGAAGGATGGAATCCTCCTCAAGACATTTTATGAAGCCAACATCACCCTGATACCGAAACCAGGAAAGGATGCAACAAAAAAAGAAAACTACAGACCAATATTTCTTATGAATGTAGACGCAAAAATTCTCAACTAAATCCTAGCTAACCGAATCCAGGAGTTTATCAAGAAAATAATCCATCACAACCCTGTGGACTTCATCCCAGGGATGCAGGGCTGGTTCAACATACACAAATCTATAAATATTATTCACCATATAAACAGAAGCAAAAACAGAGACCATATGATCCTTTCAATAGGCGCAGAAAAAACATTTGACAAAATTCAACACCCTTTTATGATAAGAACGCTTAACAAAATAGGCATATATATGGCTTATCTAAAAATGATACAAGCCATATATGAAAAATCTACAGCCAACATCATACTGAATGGGAAAAAATTGAAAACATTCCCACTTAGAACTGGAACAAGCAAGGTGGCCCATGATCTACACTTCCATTCAACCTAATGCTGGAAGTTCTTGCTAGAACAATCAGACAAGAGAGCGAAATTAAGGGTGTCCAGATGGGGGCAGAAGAGATCAAACTCTCACTCTTTGCTGATGATATGGTATTATATCTAGAAAACCCCAAGGATTCAACCAAGAAACTCCTTGAATTGATAAATGAATTTAGTAAAGTCTCAGGATACAAAATCAATACACACAAATCAGAGGCATTCATATATGCCCACAATAATAAAACTGAGAACCAATTCAAAGACTCAATTCCCTTCAAAATTGCAACAAATAAAATAAAGTACCTAGAAATATATTTAACTAAGGAGGTAAAATACCTCTATGAAACACTGAGAAAGGAAATAGCAGAGGACATAAAGAGATAGAAGACGATAACATGCTCGTGGGGAGGCAGAATCAACATTGTTAAAATGTCTATATTACCCAAAGTGATCTACACAGTCAATGCAATCCATATTAAAATACCATCGTCATTTTTCACAGATATAGGAAAAATAACTTTAGGCTTTATATGGAACAAGAGAAGACCCAATATAGCAAAAGCAATCCTAGGCAATAAAAACAAAATGGGAAGTATCAATTTACCAGACTTCAAATTATACTACAAGCCTATACTAATTAAAATAGCTGGGGATTGGCACAGGAACAGGGATATTGACCAGTGGAGCAGGACAGAGAACCCAGATATAAAACCATCCTCATATAGCCATCTAATCTTTCACAAAGCAGACAAAAACACACTTGGGAAAAGAATCCTTAATAAATGATGCTGGGAAAACTGGATAGCCACATGTAGAAGAGTGAAACAGGATCCACACCTTTCATGTCTCACAAAAATCATCCCACATTGGGTAACAGACTTAAACTTAAGGTGTGAAAGTATTAGAATTATAGAAGAAAATGTTGGAAAAACTCTTATAGACATTGGCCTAGCTAAAGAATTTATGAACAACACCCCAAATGCAATCACAGCAACAACAAAAATAAATAAATTTGACCTGATCAAATTAAAAAGCTTCTGCACAGCCAAAGAAACTATGACAAGAGCAAACAGACAACCTACAGAATAGGAGAAAATTTTTGCATGCAATGCATCCAATAAGGGGCTGATTACTAGAATCTATTTAGAACTCAGGAAAATCAGCAAGAATAAAAATCAAACAACCCTATCAAAAAGTGTGCAAAGGACATGCACAGAAACTTTTCAAAAGAATACAGAATAATGGCTCACAAACATATGAAAAAATGCTCAACATCTCTACTCATCAGGGAAATGCAAATCAAAACTTCAATGAGATATCACTTATCTCCAGTGGGAATTTAGCAAAAAGTCCCCAAACAATAAATGTTGGTGTGGATGCAGAGAGATAGGAACACTCCTACACTGCTGGTGGGAGTGCAAACCAGTGAAACCTCTGTGTAAAGCAATATGGAGATACCTTAAAGCAATACAAGTAGGTCTACCATTTGATCCAGCAATCCCATTACTGAGCATCTACCCAAATGAACAAAAGACAGTCTACAAAAAAGACACCTGCACTCGAATGTTTATAGCAGCACAATTCACAACTGCAAAGATGTGGAAACAACCCAAGTGCCCATCAATTCATGAGTGGATTAATAAAATGTGGTAAATGTATACCGTGGAATACTATTCAGCTATAAGAATCAATGGCGATAGAGCACCTCTTGTATTTCCTGGATAGAGCTGGAACCCCTTCTATTAAGTGAAGTATCCCAAGAATAGAAAAATAAGTACCTCATGAACTCACTAGCAAATTGGTTTCACTGATCAATGCCTAAGTGCACATATATGAATAGCATTCATTGGGCGTCGGACAGATCGGGGGGAGGAGGGTATGGGTACATACATGCATAAATAGTGCAATGAGCACCATCTGGGGGATGGACTTGCTAGAAGTTCTGACTAGAGAGGGGAGGGAGTTCAAGGGCAATATACATAACCTAAACATTTTTACCCCGATAATATGCTGAAATAAAAAAAAAAAAACATAAAAATCTACTGAGAAAGCAGAACAGCTGACATAATAAATAAATAAATAAGTAAGTAAGTAAATAAATAAATAAATAAATAAATAATAAAATGTTCAAAAGCAATAGATAAGTCAACTTGAGTGGTAATATATTTTGGGAAATCAGTTCACTACAAATTGTGACTGTAAACATTGTACTGTAAATGCTTTGTAGTTTTCCCCCAATTAAAAAAAAAAAAAGCAATAGATGCTGTCATGGATACAGAGAGAAAGGAACACTTTTACACTTTTGGTGTGATTGCTAATTAGTACAACCTCTATGGAAAACAGTATGGAAATTCTTCAAAACTAAAAGTAGACCTACCATTCAATCCAACAATCCTACTATTTGTTATCTACTCAAAGGATAAGAAGATTTTTTTTCAAGTGAAACTGTATTTATGTGATTTTTCCAAAATACTTCAGGTTTACAAAGGTTTTTGAAAAATACTTTTACATGGCACGAATGTTTATTGCAGCACAACTGACAATTGCAAAGATGTGGTATCAACCCAAGTGCTTATCAATTCCAAAGTGGATTAATAAAACGTGATGTATGTATACCATGCCCTACTACTTAGTCATATAAAAAGATGAATTAATAACTTTGACAGCAATCTGGTTGGAACTGGAAACCGTTCTCCTGAATAAAGAATGGAAAAACAATCACCACATGTACTCACTATTAAATTGGAACTAACGAATGAGCACACGGGTGCACAGAGGGAAGTAAAATTCAGTGGAAATCAACCAGGGGAGAGGCCAGAGGAGGGGAGGTGCAAAAACCTACCTAATGGGTACAATGAACACTATTTTGGTGACAAGCACACCTACAGCCATGACTCAAGCATTACAAAAGCAATCAATGTAACCGAAAACATTTGTACTACCCTAATATTTTAAAACAAAAAAACAGTTTAAAAAACATTTTAATATTTCATGTAATAAATTTTGATTTTTAATGTTTCTTGTGATTCAATGATGTCTAGAAGATACCGTTACATAGCTAAAATTAACCCAGAACATACACTTTGTTTGAAAGCCCATAACTTGCCATTAATGTAGCAAAAATAATTAATTTTAATGTTCCTAAATGATGGCCTTATTTGGAGACTGAAATGTCACTACAAAATGATTTCCTATTCTGCATGTAAGCCTTATATGTGCAATACACAATTTTAATGGTATAATATATTTGTAGATAATCTGGACTACGAAATGTACCTAAAATTTAGATCATGGCCCTACGTTTTGTGATTTATATCTTAAATCCTTTTTATTTACATATATTATAAATATATAATTTACTTTTTATACTGTCAGAGTTTATTTTCTTTTCTACTAAATAAAATGATTGGCAAGGATTGCTGTACATTTTAACTTTATGAATCATAGCAGCTTGACTAAACATTCATAAGAGTTTCAAGACTGCTTAACTAATGAGTGACACTGAAGTTTAAAATTCTACAGTAGCTCTCTCTACACTCCCCCTGGGTTCTGCAGTGTTTCTATATAAACTTACATAGGCTACATTGTCCAACTCCAGAGATCATGCCACAAATGGCATCCCCTGTGGTAGTGCATGCAGCAACCCTGGTGAAAAAAATTTGATTTTGTGAATTTTTCTGTCTTCTCCCCCACAGAGTTTACTTTTCCCTCAGGTACAATAGACTCAATGTTGCAACTGTTTTAAGTGCACTATAAATCATTTTGCAAAATATTTTGTGACTTATAGAAAGATTTCTGTTTTTTTTTTCTTTTTGATGAAGAGAGTCACTGTGACATTAGTAAATAACTGTGTTGTTTATAAGCTTCTAAGTATACACTGGCATCTGTCTATCTCTACATAAGTAAATGTATTAATGATTTAAATAAATAAATAAATAAATAAAGGGATTACTACAGATCACTCTAAGATAAGTTTAGAAAATAAATTCTAGTGAATGATTTCTTCAAAAATATAAAATAGCATTTTTCACATATTAAATTGCAAAAAAGAAACAAAATCAAAATAATTCATGCCAAGATATATAAAATTACTAAATTTATTCCACAAAACTCACTTATTCCTTATTATAAAATATAATAAAGGAGAGTTCACTCTAATGGTTGTTTATACTGGAGGACCAAGGCTTTGACAATCTCGCCCATCAACACCACCCAATATAAGCAATAATGAAATAAAACTTGAAAACACAGTATTATCGATTATAAACAAAAATATTTTCATTATTATTTAAAAATATTATTTAATTTTTTTCAGTCTTAGATTTATATTTAGAGACAAGTTCTCCATATCCTAAAATTGTTTTATCACTGACAGTGTGAATATTTTTTCCACTAATAGGAAATAGTCATCATTCTGTCATGTCATTACCGACACAGTTTTATATTCACTCAATTCCTTGACACTGTATGTGGAAAAGATATTTCACTCATTATTAGAAGTTTGTCTTGGATCTGAAATGTTAGTTCAGGTTCCAGAAAAATCTACTTGTAAATATTGGATGAGATAAAGATCAACATTTTAAATATTCCTTTTTTATAACCACCCCATAGCATACTTGTTTTCAGAACACATTATTAGACTACTTTATAAAATTTCTGGGAAGTAATTGACACTAATTATTAGTGAGAAGTATTAGTTTATTTGAAGCAGAACATACAAAAATTTAGAAAGTTAATTGCATTTTATCTGTGATAAAGTGATGATAATTCCTATACAAGAAACTTTCTATGCTTTATTTGGCTTCCTTCGTATTTGCATTTAGCATCAATTTCATTGCTTTATTACACAGATGGAACTGGCAGTGATGAATAACTCTTACTCATTGCAGAAATAAGAAACCTGACATTCCTAAAAATAAAATGCAAAGACAATCTCATCAAGCTTATGATTTCGTGGCCTTAAGTCACAAATGAGAGAGTAAGCCTAACCTCTACCCTCAGTCTCCATCTCCATTTTGACAATGTTATTGTGCTTTGAGAAATTAGAATAACATATGAAGGAAAGTTACAATGATAATGCTATAAAGATGTGAATTAACATGCTATTTAATAGAACCATATAGTTGCTAAATAGTTTTCAACAGTGATGCCTTCATTAGAAATGTTTTCTTATTATGGTGTCAGATCTGGCCTCCTGGTAGACTACTGTCCTGTTTCTTTGGCTCCTTGCTTGGTGTGACAGAGTGACCACAGAAAGGAAGCAATTCCACACAAACAGCTTTTATTGCAGAAAAGAAAGGTGTTATAGCAAGTGAGTATGTTCCACAGAGGAATGAGTCAGTCCCCACAAGTCGAGAAAGACATTGAGGACTGCCAGGTGGTTTCCTTTTATTGGCATGGTTCTGTGGAGGGCTTACGGGAGGTGTGGGATGTTACTAGATGATTGATATACATGATTGACAGGTGTTCTTATAACAAAATTGCAGCTCCACGGGTGTGTATGCCTCAAAACCTCAAGTTCCTGGTCTTTGCTGTTGTTAGCTGTGTTTTCCTGTGGCCCCTTCCTCCCCAAACTCTGCCCCCACCATATGGTGTCTGTAACAACTATTCGACTTTACTATTGTAGCATGAAAATAACCATAGATAACAGATACATGAATGTGGGTGTATAATGTGTTTCTGTCTAATCAGACAGCCAGGTTGAATTTGGCTCCAAGGCCTTAGTTTGCTAACTTCTGATCTAGCATCGATACAAAAGATAGGCTATATTTTTTTATCAATGCTTGTCCATTTGTAGGAATTGGCTAGAATGTTGTGTTTAATGTTGTGTTGGCTTCTGAGGCTGCAGCAGGAAAGGATGGCATGATCAATCAGCTATGATTTTATGTATGCACTGGTGGTGGCTGTAGGAATGTCATTTTCAACCTATTTTAGCAGGAAAGATAGACATTAACAATCAATTATTAAAACTTGTGAAAATGCCATAAAAAGGATATATATATATATATATATATATATGTATATATATGGCAAAAAGCACATTAAAGTATTGGAATTACAAGAGGAGCTTACTAAAGGTTTACAAGAGAGAACAATAAGTCCAGAAAGTTGCCTCAGTATCTCCAATTCTCCAATAGTTGTTTCAAACAATAGAATATTTAAAAAACTATATCAACCATAAGCCATAATGAAGAAGACATATATAGTTAACTAGATTAACATTAAAAGTTTCTATATGTCTAAAAGATGAACAAATTTTCTCAAAAAACAAATGAGCAAGTGGGCAAAACTGCAATATATTACAGATTCGTTTAACAAAAAGCAATTTTGCACAATACAATATGAACTTTATATAATTAAAGAGAAATTACATTATACAAATAAAGAGAAATTAAGTAAAGAGAAAAGACAAATGGGACAAAGGAAAAGGACAAAAATAAATACTTTAAAGAAAATAAAAGGCAACAATTTAATGCCATGTATACATATATGAATGTAACTGTCAATTGAATATTTATTCAAATAAAATGAGATGATTATTCATCACATTAATTCGTCACAATGATCATCAATGACTATTTAGTGCTTCAGAATAACAGTGGTCTCCTGCTGCATATGCATATTCGTATACCTATGTAGCCATTCATTCACTCATTCAAGCATTCCCTGAGTTTCTATATGTATGCTAATTGAGAGCAAAGCATGCACTTTCTGTTCACTAAATTCTCACATAATAATACTAAAAGTGTGAAAGATGCAAATGTACTGTCAGTGAACTTTTCCCAGCTAAAGGAAGTCTCAATTGTTTGAATCCTACTCCCAAGAAGGTTCAAAGTGTCCCCCTACCCTCACTAGGTATCAAGAGTTCTACATAATTTTCTAATGTTTGCAGATGTTCTGGGTCTTTGCAGGAAATATTCTCCTATGGCGGTCAGAGGGAGGCCTGGCAAGGACTTTAGGCTTGGGCATCTGTCCTACTGGATAGTCAGTGGGTGAGGTGCTCAATGCTGAAAGGGTGAGGTCCTTATTAGAAATATGGTTGGTGAAAATAAAGGGATGGAAATAGTTATGCAAGGCAACTAGAAATTAAAAGTGAAAAGGCAAAAATAACAATAAAAGGAAATGAATAATAGAATTAATAAGTGGAAACTGATGTACAGAAAACTTACCCTCAACACATAGAGAATACACGTTATTGTCAAGCACTCACAAAATAGTCTCAAAAAATGATCATGTTCACAAAGTTCAAAAAACTTTAACCCATCAACATCCTAAACTATGTGCTTTTATTATAATAAAATTAGAAATAGGGTTTTAATGGATAGCTTAAAAATCTAACACGCTTAGAAACTAAGACCATGCTACTAAGTATTTCTTGGATTAAAGAGGATATAATTTTTTTTTAAATGGTAAGTTATTTCTCACATTACACAGTACTAAGAATATTTGTGACCATAGATATAATTTTGAGAGAAATTTATTCTTCTACATACATTTATCAGAAATAAAAATATATAGAGGACAAATAAGCCGGGTGCAGTTAGGGGAGGAGGACACCTTACACCTTAGCAAGGAAGTGGGCCAGGAACAAAATTTCCTCTGCCTCGAATGGCCAATTAAGCAAGATTAAACAAATGACTCCATGGGATCAAACAATAAGAAAAGGAGTGATTAACCACAACAATGGGAAGTTGTGGTTAAGGGACTTTATCCTGCACAAAGCATACCCACTAGTAGGAGAAGAGTAACCAACAGTAAGCTTTTTTTTTTTTTTTTTTTTTTTTTTTTTTTTTTTTTTTTTTTTTGGGGGAAAAAAAAAAAAAAAAAAAATAAAATTTTTAAAAAAAAAATTTTTTGTGATCATTATTACCAAAAAAAAATAACAAAAAAAT
>CAUYRT010103615.1:0-15675 GCA_963574885.1 Lepilemur ruficaudatus
TGGAGGCGTTTGAGTTTGCAGTGAGCTATCGTGATGCCACTGCACTTAGCCAGGACGACAGAGCAAGACTCTGTCTCAAAAAAACCAAAAACAAAACAAAAACAAAAAACCACCTTTCCTACCTTGGTATGAGACTAAAATGATGCAGTAGATTTCCGAGAGCTTTGAAGTAGTTAATATTCTCATGCAAACGAAAGACAGTATTAGGATGGACAAACACACTGGCTAACTACATTATCGGATGACCAGCATCTCGTTAATAGATCTCAGAGTTCTAAACCCTCCGCACGCCCAGTTAACAAAGAGGGAAACGGAAGTGAGCTGAGTTGGAAGAGTCCCTGCCCAGGGTCACACGAAGTGTCTGGGAAGAGTTAACTCACGTCATCTCTGCAAGGGGGACAGACATTCTCAGAACTGCCCCAACCAGATGCGGTCCGTGAACATCACCATGACCTTGAGAACTCTGCTGACTCTTCTGTTTTACTGGTTCCCTTCTTGTCCCTGCCCCATCCCCCACACACCGGGACGTGAGCATCGCGGAGGCAGGAATAGCTTCATCAGTGCTCAGATTTCACATACGGAGCGAATGAATGAAAGGCCGGAAGAAGGCTCTGGAAGCCTTGGCAGTGCACAGCCTACTTGATTTGGGGCTTACCTCCTGACGATAAACTCCCTGTCTGGGGAGTGGAGATGCCTGCCCCCAGCAGGGCACCCACAGCCCCGCAAGCTCCGCGGGCCTGGGTCTTGCTGGGACTCCCTCCCAGACGCTAATCACGAGCATTCCAATCCAGCCCCCAACTCCCCTGCGCCTCCCTGCTGCTTGGCTGCTCCCACACCTTCTGGAAAGGAGGAAAATATCCATCCGGTACGGAATTTCTGTTTGGCAGAGTTTTCCTTCAATTTTTGCCCAAACCCTCCTCCCCTGGGACACAAAGCTAAAGCTAAATAAAAATACTCAGAACCTCTCAAGGAAAAAAAAGACATTCCAAACTCCAGGTTTCTGCCTCCCCCTCGTTATTACAAAGGCTTTGTACTGGAAGACGTTCCGTCCTGGCTCCAAGAGCTGCCCATGGGTGCAAGAACTGAGAGCTTTGTGCCGGGCTGACAAATGCAGGCTAACGCTTGCTCGGGCCACGCAGGAAGGGGCCTTGCCTAGGAGCAGGCTTCTCACCCTTGAGTCCGGGCTAAAGGGGAGAATTTTAAAAGGGAGGAGAGGTAGGATTCGACATCAGGTCATTTATGGAAGCCAGTCAGGAATGCACTTTTGATTCTCCCTTTTCTCCCACAGAAAATAGGCCCCACATTCTAGAACCCCACAGGTTCCAGCCAGCTTGCATCAGAAGTGGGGAGATGCGAGGGGGGTGGGGAGACTGTACCCCAGGCACAGGTGACCAGCTTGGGAGGGAGGTGGTGCTTCCACGCGCCCGACCTTCCTCTGCCCACAGTGGGGAGGGGCTGGTCTTCACCCAGTGGCTACTCTGGAAGCTTCCGTAATGGCTGGCGTGGTCTCAACGGGGCATCTGTGGAATGACCCCTGAGGACACTCTGATGATGCTCAGCAGTGAGACTCTCACAGGGCTGAGAGTCAGGGACAGGGATCTAGTCCAGGCCCTGCCACGAACTCGGTGAAACTTAGGTGTTCTTCTGGCCTCTGATTTCCCACATGTTAACACCAAGAGTTGGATTAAACGCTTAGGGCAAATTTTAACTTTGGGTTGCTTGAGACACAGATCGCCTCTGCCTCAGTCTGCATGAGAGTGGCAGGGGCCTCAACCCGACCTTCGATCTAAAATCCCTTCCTGAGATAATGCTATTAACCCTTTCATGAGGGCAGAGCCTCCTAAAGATCCCACCTTTCCACGCTGTTGCACCAGGGATTAAGTTCCCAGCACAGAAATTTGGGGGGTGGGGCACGTTCAATGCACAGCAGCCTCCCAAAGACACTAGACACCGCCCCTCACAAGCGATCATCAAGGACGTGCCTGAGCTGGAGGGCAGGTGCCCTGTGTGCTCTCTGCACAGCTCTGAATGCCCTTGGGAAGGCCCTGCCGTCGGAATGACCCGAGTCCCAGACCTCAGTTCAGCACTGGTTTGCTGCCTGACTTTGAATAAGGGACTGATCCGACATCAGGCTTTGTACTGGGCTCACTAGATCACAGAGCCTCACTTTCCACACCCGCCGAACAGCAATGGCCATCCCACCTACTGCCCGGGGTCACCAAGAAGCACAAAAATGAGGTGAACTGGATGGAAGCACTGTTCGCTGTCAAGCTCTAAACATAAGAAAGCAACGAAGTTAGTATTAAGGAGAAGGACCTCATGGCATACACAGTAGGAAGTCCCTAAAATATTCTGCTGCTAAAGCACGAGCACTTGTTATGCCCACCCCAATCCACTCAGCGTAGAGACAGAAGACCTCCAGCGCTGGCCTCAGTTCACAGGTGCTATGGATTAAATGTGTGTCCCCCGCCCCCCAAATTCCTGTGTTGAAGCCCTAATCCTCAATGCGATGGTATTTGGAGGTGTAGCCTTTGGGAGGTGATTAGGTCATGAGGGTGGAGCCCTCATGATGGGATTAGCGCCCTTTTAAAAAGACAGGAGAGAGATGATGTCTTTCTCTCTCTCTCTGCCATGTAAGGATACATGTGCAAACTAGGAAGAAAACCCTCACCAGAACCTGACCGTGTTGGCACCCTCACCTTGGACTCTCACCCTCTAGAACTGTAAGAAATAAATTATCTGTTGTTTAAGCTGCCCAGTCTACACTGTTTTGTTATGACAGCCCAAACTGACTAAGATCATGGAAACTATGGTGTCAGATGTTAGCATCTGCATGCCCAGCTGGGGACCCTGCCATGAGACTTGCTAATCTGGGGCCCTGAGGCCCGCCTGCCCACAAAGCTGCAATTTCCTCCGACCCCAAGCCCTGTGGACTGGGCTCAGGGAACCCGGCCACCCTCACCAGCCTGCATCACGTGGGGAGTTCGGTGCTGGTCTCTGGCCTCACTTCCCAGCGTCTGGCCTGGTAACCTACAGAGACAGCTAGAAATACTTCTAAGGCTGTGATTATTCTGTGAAAGCTGATAAGGTTTATTGGGAGAAAAACACCTTCTTGTACAAATACTAGTCTTGACAGTTCCAGTTCACTGCTAAGAGCAATCAAATAAGAGACGGACACCATTTCTTAAAGTCAAAGATGGGTCGATATTATTTACACAGAGAAGGAACATGTGCCATCATCAGTTGCCAGTTTGTTTGATCAAACATCATTATAACACACACAACATAACTGAGGGCCATAGTTACAAATTATTATTTTTAATACTGTACTGTTGGAAGATCATCTATGGAGGAAAAATAACAACAGCAACAAAAACACCCCCCCACCACCACCCCGCTATACTCTGTAGCATGATTTGAACTCACTGGAGTGAAGACTGTACATTCTGCAAGCTGGGTGAATACTACTTGGTTGTCGTTTTTCATATTCAGTCCAATCTTTCATTCATAAAATAAGTAAAGGCCAGGCACAGTGGCTCATGCCTGTAATCCTAGCACTCTGGGAGGCCAAGATGGGAGGATCGCTTGAGACCAGGAGTTTGAGACCAACCTGATCAAGAGCAAGAGCCTGTCTCTACAAAAAGATAGGAAAAATAGTCAAGCATGGTGGTGCTCCTATAGTTCCAGCTACTTGGGAGGCTGAGGCAGTAGGATCGCTTGAGCCCAGGAGTTGGAGGTTACAGTGAGCTATGATGACGCCACTGCACTCTGACCTGGGCAACAGAGCAAGACCCTATCTCAAAATAATAAAATAAAATAAAATAAAAATAAGATTTCAATCCTTGGAAATCAGATGATTGGATTCTAGGAGTTCTTCTTGAAGAAGTTTAATGCTCATTCCCCTGATTGCAAAGCATGAAAATAGAATGTACGCACATGACAATTCAACTCTAAACAGCCTTCGCTAATTGCTTGGAAATATCAAGTTGCAAAAAAAGTTAAAAGCACAGTCTCTGAGCACACAGCCAGCCTCTGGCCCTGCACGGAAAAATCGAGAGAGTCAGATCAAGAGAGAGAAACAGCCCCTCAGCAAAATTAAGTCTTACAGCTCCCTTGTTCATTATAAATATGGAACTTCTGGAGCTGCACACGTCCGCCCCTCACAAGTGATCAGCAGGGCATTGAGTAGTGTCATTAAAAGGCTTTTGAAAAACATTTAAGAAGATTACCAAGGGCTCTTCCAGGAGAAGAAGGACAAGAAAACATTATTGGGGAGCTTCTTGGACACTCCGCCCATCAGAACATCACAGACATAAGCTGAAAATATGCGACGGAACGAATCTAATGAGACATATGTTTTGGGAGACAGAGAAAAACAGAAATTGTTACTCACAAATAAAATAGAGTGCTGTTGTGAAGGCAGTATAAGCTATAAATAAGGTCCAAGTGGGTTTGGGGGGATACTATTATTTCATGGGCATTTGCATCTGAAACATCCGCCTGGGTGGCTCCATCTCCCATCCTTTAGAACAGCGAGCGGTCCCCAAACTTTTTGGGCACCAGGGATCAGTTTCATGGAAGACAATTTTTCCACGGACTGGTGGGGTGAGGAAGGGATGGTTTGGGGATGATTCGAGCACATCACATTTACTGTGCAGACAAACCTCTCTGCTAATGATGATGGGTATTTGCAGCCGCTCCCCAGCGCCAGCATCACTGCCTCAGCTCCTCCGCAGATCACCAGGCATTAGATTCTCACAAGCAGCACAACCTAGATCCCTCGCAAGTTTACAGTAGGGTCTGTGCATCGTTAGGGTGCAGGCAGGGGAAGGGGGACCTCGACGTCAGGTGGCAAAGAGGAAACCACATCACCAAGGTGAGCACTCTCCGTTGGTCTTGAACACGTTCCTGCACGGAACACCTGTATCTCATCTTCCACCTAGAAGACCCAGAAGGCTGCTGTGGGTCCGAGGCTGATGCGGAGGGTCATGGGGGTCATTCTCAGTCTCCCAGGGAGGGCTCAACACTCTTTCCACCCTCCAGCACTGCCTTGGGGAACCCCACGAGGAACTGGCCAGCCAACCCCCACTAATGCCCAAATCCTACAAAGCCACCCTCTCTCCTTCAGTCTGCAATCCCAGGCACAAGGGTTTGGGACAAAGTTGAGAAGGTCGCTCATAATTTTCAGATTATTTGCTCCACGGCAATTCAACCCTTAGCCAGGAATGTCTGGCAAGGAATCACCTTCTTTTTGATCCCCCGGCCTCTCATAATTTGCCAGGTATCACGGTGACCTCCCCCTTTAGTAAGCTAACAAATCCTACTTGCAGGTCATCAAGCAGCAGTTGCGTTGCCTCTGGGAACAGTATCCCACTCTTGCAAGGCAAGATTGCTAAGCAAGAATAACCTTGATGCTCCGTCTATTCCTAGTTTGACACTGATCTTCTCAGTAAGGGGCTGGCTTGGAGGGGTTACCAAGCAGCCTTGAAATCCAGAGTAGAGGGCAGAGTTTAAACAGATTGAGCATTTGATGGGTCGGCCTAAAAAACATGATGCTTTTTAAAAGAATGGTGGTGCTCTGGCCACTATACTCCACATGAGGCAGATGAGTATGCCCATTTATGAGAAGGATAGAGCAAGGTTTTCAAGTTTAAACCTAAAGTCAACACATAGACCCTGCAATTGTATGTCAATGAAAAAATATTATACTACCCATGATTATTCCACGTGGAACACTTCAAAGAAATCAACTTTTGGTATGGACTCAATCTCTCTTTAAAGGACTCTCTAGTGGGTCTCTCTTCCTCCCCATTCACAATGCAGTTCTCGGGTCAGCTGAAAAGACTAGGCGGGGACTGTAAGCCAACCCTCAGCTCTGTCGTGGATTTTCTTTTCTGTTGCTGACCTTTTCCCACCCTGGTGGAGCCCGCGACATGGCGGAAGGGGATGCAGGCTTCCACTGGGCGTGCAGAGCGCCATGCTGGTGGCCAGCGAGGATGAAGAAGAAAAACAGCCCCACTGGACAAGCGACCCTGCAAGAGGCATCTCTGCTGGGGTCCCCATTGTGTTACCAGACACTGGGGTGCACAGAGTCTCGTCCTGTCTGTCGATCACAGGGCAGGGATAGACCTGTGGGGAGGCAGGTGGTGGCTTGTGGATGAACTCTGGAGGGTGGAGGGCGGCTTCCGGGGAACCAGGAACCATCGTGGTCCAGGAATGCCCACTGCACCCTGCAAACCCACAGCTGCCTGGTGACCTGAGCAGGGGCTGTGACCTTCATTGTTAAAAGTGCAAACACCACTGGGAGAGACGCAACAGCAGCCCCATCGGACAGTTAGATTTTACTATCAATAAGTTTAGTAAGAACCCTTTTTGAAGGGAGATTTTGTTAAGATGCAGATAAAGGGGTCCAGAAATGAAATAACTGGTGCAAAAGGCAATTGTTCCTGACTTCATCGTGAGTAGGTGGAGAGCGGTCCTGTATCATCCCTGGCTCCCTAGTGCCCCTTGTCCCCCAGGACTGGGACCTCCCTGTCGCACAGCAGGCAACAGGTTCAGACGGCGGCACAGCTACACCCACCTATTCAGCCGAACGGCTGAAGGAAGACATGTATGGACACTGACCTTGGACGGGCGGTGAAGGGCACCGTCACAAAGTCCCTAGAGAAGAATGAAGCCCAGGACAGGGAAGAAGATAAAGACGCTTAGTGGGGAAGAAAGGACACCAGAGACGTACGTACCTACCCGAGTTCAAGGTCAATTACTAATGGGTAGAAAGAGTTCACTGGGACCCTCCAGAGATGTCAAAAATTAAATAAAGGAAGCAGCATTTCCTTGATTCTTCTCTACAGGGAGAGTTTTTCTTAATTACTAATATATTATGGCTTGGGTAGTCGGAACTGATCGTAAAAATACACCAAAAATAGGTTATCACACAGAGACCTTTCGAAATGGCAACAGGCAAGGTAAGGTTATCCACGATACCGTCTCAGAAGTAGAACACAGTAAAAAATGTATCTTCACGTACAATCACAGTCATGCTAAATAACTTTCCCTCGAGGAGTTCATGATCTCAAATTTCAGACTGCCTGCCCTCCCCCTACTTTCGTAAAGGCGACCCCCTCCCCTGCGCCGCCACCCCCCGGCTGCTACTGGCATTACGCGACGCGGAAGAATGCCATCCCTCAACGGAGATGTCACCGTGGTTTAGGAGACAGGTCACAGTTTTCAAACCAGGGAGCATCTGCAGCATATAAAATAAAAAATTACTTTCAACTTCTGAGGTTTCTAGGCCTAGAGCCAGAAGGTAATAAGTTATTATATCTCAAAAATATTTTTTTATCCTTTCTTTGAAAAGAAAAAAAAAAAGATTTGGGGGGATACAAGTAAAACAAAAGCAATTTATAGCAGCTTCCCCAGGGGTGAAGAGTAACCGCATACCATGCCTGCTTTTAATCTCCGCGTTCTCTTGTCCCCGTCTTTCCCGTCAAGGCGGGATTCTTCTCCTGCCCCGATTCCGCCTCCTTCTAGCATGATCCCCCCCAAAGGCCTGTTCTTTGACTCTCTGGGTTAAAGGCATTCCGAGTACACAAGCTTTTCATTATTGCTTAGATTTCTTTTCTGCTGACCATGATTATACACGAACTTGCCAACCATCCCTGCTGGGGAGAGATATTCAATTCTTTTGAAGAAGAAATATCATTTCTGTACTTTACTTCCCCATGAAGCTCTCACAACCTAAAGACGTTTCATGTCTCCAGCAAGTGACTCGTCTTCCTTAACGGCTTTCAGTGCTTGGCACCCATCTTCCAGCGTTTACAATCCTGCCCCTGGACGTGGAGAAGATAGAACAGCCTCCGGTTACAAGAGGAAGGTTCTAACTCTGTGTGTCTGGTGACACTGGTCTGGGAAGGTGTTCTGCAAAGAGCACGGGCTTGGAAACGCACTGTCCTAGATGTGTCGTCTGCCAAATGACTTAGCCCCACGGAGCTGCAGTCTTCCAGTCTGCAAAATGAAAACACTCTAAGATCACGCTGCATAACCCAAGCCGCAGTCAGTGGTAAACGAAATAACGTCGGCGTCTGGCACGTGGCCGGAGCTCGACAAATACCTTCGCTTTGCTATTCTCCGACCTCTGTTCACAAACCTTGCCAGGAGACACACAGGTGTCAGGGCATCAAAACCAGGGCACTGTTTCCTGTATTACACATCGGCTGATTCTAGTCGTCATTTTTTTTTCTTTCAAAGGACCCAGGTTACACGGTCCTCACAAACAAAATCACTAAGTGAATCTGCATTCACTGACAATCAATGTAACCTCCTACAAAAATTAAGATCCCAGCTCTGTCCAAATCCTTGGGCCTACACTTGGGAGTACTGATTTGTACAGACACCATCTGCTGTCCGCTGGGCCCCCAAATTTCTCCCCAAAGAGAATTACCAATGACTTCGCTGAAATCATTGCTCAGGGAATTGGTGTGAAAATTTAACCTGCTTAGTCTGGAAATCCATTATTGACAAGATCCTATGGAATGTGCAGGTGGTGGGCTTTCCTGATATGCCTACATTTTTCTTCTTTTCTCAAGATCTCACTAATATCCCACCTTTACGCAAATATAGTAACTTCCTTTTAGCTTTAGGTAAATTTTACCAAAAACACAAAATAATTCTTAGAAAAAAATCTCTTAAACCACAAAGTAAAACGGAAAGAAATGTCTGCTGTGAATTTATTGTCAGGGCCAATAAATGGGTCCATTTGCTACACTACGCTAGATGAGCTATTTTAAAGCCAATGTATCTACCAGTCACAAAAATGACCACACACACACACATTTCTAGCTATTGGTGTATCTGAGGTTACACGGCAGGTATGTTCCTGAAAAGTACATATAAGTCAAACAAATTTTAATGAAATTATATTTTTCATTTCCTAATTGGTTACATATTAGGATTTATTTTCATCTATACTTTATTTTCAATTAAATTTTCACCACTTAATGTATGGTTGTAAAATGAGCAGACTCTATTATGTGACTATTGGAATGAACTAGAGTAACTTGTATTTTAGCAGTAAATTTGCCAGTAGTCCTTGTGGGATAAGAATAATCATACCTTAAGTTCACTGGCTCAGTAATCACCTTTCAGTTATAAAGCAATTTTCTTAAGACAAGGAATGACATGCAAATCATACAGATACTGTTGTGCTCATTTACCCCAAAACTCATTTTTTTTTCCTTTTCATCCTAAAATGCTCAAATGCAAACCTCAAAACTCAAAGCGTGGGAACTACATGTGGTGATGGATGTATTCATTAATTTGATTACAGTAATCATTTCACAGTGTATTCACATATGAAATTGTCACATTGGGTACCCTGAATATATACAGTTTTTATTTGTCAATTATATCTTAATAAAGCTGGAGGGAACCTCAAAGCATTTCTTCCTGAAACTGATATGGAATTTGCTGTGTCTTGTTATGTATGTGTGCATTGTTGGCATTGTTTAATTAGTGCTCCCTCTTTTATCCTAGTATATATTTTTTCATTCTCTCTCCCTCTAGAAATCCCGAGCTATGAAAACAAAATGTCTTAAAAACAAAAACTGTGATAGAAGCCTTCTGGCTTTTTCCGTGGGCATAATCCTAACCATTCGTCTCCCACTCCCCTCGTGCCGAGAGGTCAAAGCTGGCGCGTATATGAAACACAAACAGACCAAGTTTCCATTTCTTTCTTTGTCTGAAAAACGTGAGGACAGCTGAAGAAGGAAAAAGGACTCCAGGGCAAGGGGGTGGTGTGTGTGTGTGTGTGCGAAAAAAACCTCAATGGCCCCTCTAGTCCCATTTCCTGCACCTCTGAGTGTTTACCTAGCGGAGTCTTCGAGAAAGTCTGGGGAGAAAGATCACGCACTGTGTCCTTGAGAAAATAAACTGACATCTCAGGCTTAGGGGTCTGAAAACATCCATGAAAAACACACCTTTCTGGATCCTGCAAAGAGGGATATTAATTCCAGAAGGCAAACATCCCTCAGCAAGTGGCTGTCTGCTTTGTCTTTTGACTCTTTTATGAATCCTGCACCTGCCTCAACTTGACGTGAGGAAGGTACGAGGCATGGAGACCAGTGATCCGTCACTGGAATGTATTTTGAAAGCAATCCTTCGGACCGCTATTGTGTGCCTTAACACTCCCTAAGCCAGCTCGCAGTTAGTGACGACAGTAAGAGTTTAACCAGGAAGTATCTTTAGACTCTGTACCAGCTTTGTTGAGATACATTCAGTTGGACAAAAGGCAGTGTTGGCATATTTTATTGATCCAGAGTGAACAAAACCCAAATGTCCACTGACAGATGAATGAATAAACACAATGTGGTATAGACATACAGAGGAGTATCATTCAGCTTTAGAAAGGAAGGACATTCTAACACACGCTACACCACGGATGAACCTTGAGGATATTATGCTAAGTAAAATAAACTAGCCACATAAAAACCAAACACTATATGATTAAGCCTACGTGAGTGTCTAGAGTAATCAAACTCATGGAAACCAAGCAGAATGGTGGTTGGCAGGGGCTGGGGGGAGCGGGGAAGGGACAGCCCTTGTTGAATGGGTATAGAGTTTCAGTTTTATAAGATGAAAAAGTTCTGGAGATCGGTTGCATAACAATATGAATATACTTTACAGCACTAAACTATACATTTAAAAATGGTTAAGATGTTGTATGTATCTTACATTGTATGTATTTTACCACAATGTAGAAAAATACTGTTGACGGTCAAAATAAATAAATACAGTAAGAGAGAAAAAAAAGTGAACCCCAAAGCAAAAGAAAACAGAACAACTCCTACCCTGGGCTCTCTACAAAGTATCTAAGGACAGCTCAAATGGCAAATCATTCTTAGCCTATCATTTTTTTTTATTTTAGCATATTATGGGGGTACAAATGTTTAGGTTACATATATTGCCTTTGCCCCATCCAAGTCAGAGCTTCAAGAGTGTCCATCCTCCAGACGGTGCGCACCGCACCCATTAGGTGTGAATACACCCATCCCCTCTTCCCCCTCCCACCTGCCCAACACTGGATGAATGTTATTACTATATGTGCATATAAGTGTTGATCAGTTAAAACCAATTTGATGGTGAGTACATGTGGTGCTCGTTTTTCCATTCTTGTGATACTTCGCTTAGTAGAATGGGCTTCAGCTCTACCAAGGATAATACAAGAGGTGCTAGTTCACCATTGTTTTTTGTGGCTGAGTAGAACTCCATGGTATACATATACCACATTTTATTAATCCACTCATGAATTGATAGGCACTTGGATTATTTCCACATCTTTGCAATTGTGAATTGTGCTGCTATAAACATTCTAGTGTAGATATCTTTTTTTTTATAGAATGTCTTTTTTTCCTTTGGGTAGATGCCCAGTAATGGGGTTGCTGGATCAAATGGTAGTTCTACTTGTGGCTCTTTGAGGTATCTCCATATTACTTTCCAGAGAGGTTGCACTAGTTTGCAGTCCCACCAGCAGGGTATGAGTGCTCCTATCTCTCCGCATCCACGCCAACATTTATTGTTTGGGGACTTTTTGATAAAAGCCATTCTTACTGGAGTTAAGTAATTTATCATTGTGGTTTTGATTTGCATTTCCCGGATGATTAGAGATGTTGAGCATTTTTTCATATTTGTTGGCCATTAGCCTATCTTCTTTTGAAAAATTTCTGTTCATGTCCTTTGCCCATTTTTAATGGGGTTGTTTGATTTTTTTCTTGCTGATTTTCCTGAGTTCTATAAAGATTCTAGTTATCAGCCCTTTATCAGATATGTAGCATGTGAACATTTTCTCTTATTCTATAGGTTGTCTGTTTACTCTCCTGATAGTTTCCTTGGCTGTACAGAAGCTTTTTAATTTGATCAGGTCCCATTTATTTTGTTGTTGCTGTGATTGCCTTTGGGTCTTCTTCATAAATTCCTTCCCTAGGCCAATGTCTGTAAGAGTTTTTCCAACATTTTCTTCTAGAAAATGCCTTAGGTTTAAGTCTGTTATCCATCATGAGTTGATTTTTGTGAGAGGTATGGATACTGTTTCAGTCTTCTACATGTGGCTATACAATTTTCCCAGCACCATTTATTGAATAAGGTTCTTTCCCCCAGTGTATGTTTTTGTCTGCTTTGTAAAAGATTAGATGGCTATATGAGGATGCTTTTATATCTGGGTTCTCAGTTCTGTTCCATTGGTCTATGTCTCTGTTCTTGTGCCAGTACTATGCTGTTTTAGTTACTATGGTCTTGTAGTACAGCTTGAAGCCTGGTAAACTGATGCCTCCCAGTTTGTTCGTAGCCTATCATTTGTGTTGCAAAGGCAATTCCTTGCTTGTGGATTTAGTCAAAGTAAAGTCTTATTCTGACAGCTCTCTCGAGGGGGGACTGGCTCTAGAGTCAATCAAGTTTGAATGAAGATCTCAAGCACATTTTATTTAGCCTAATGGCCCCTTTGCTGGTTTCCCAATCTTTGGATTCCTTCAGATCTTCCACCATGCTTTTACTTCAAATGTGGGGATGTATATGGATGCCCTCTGGATAGGTTTGCTGAGGTAGCGTGCAGTTAGTTTCTGCACCCTTCTTATTTGGGAAGAATGCTACATGTACATAAATACGCCACATTCCTACTAAGTGGACATCTCTGTGCTCAACACTGAGGGAAACTCAAGCCAAGCACTACAGCTGTCCCTAAGTGCCAACTGCCATGATCTGCCACAGCTCCTCAGAGCCCCTTTTTGTGCATTATGATGAAGCAGTAGTTCATTTTCAGTGTTAATTGTCAGTGAAGAAATGACCATGCTTGGTGTCTCGAGCTAGTTGGATTGTAAAAAGATCGTTCGATATTTGAAGCCAAGACAATAGAATATATACCCCTTTTCCCACACCCCCACGTTGCTTCTCTGACTGGGGTCTGGAACTAATAAGGACTATGTCTGTTCGTTCAATTGAATAGAAACAACCAAATTGTCCATTCAGCTTATGATGTATTTACCACCTGGACACTTGATATTGGATTTTCTGATACAGTCTGCAGAGTTGATGCTGAGATAAGAATGGTTCTTAACTGCATCAACTCACTGAATCCACAGTCTGTTTTAGCTCCAGATCCAAGACACAATCCTACCATTAAACATATGGAAGACAGATAGAAAGAAATCTCATTTATTTTCTCTCCACATAAATAGTAAGGACTCTCCCTTAGACTACATGTACAAATAAGGAGATTTTAAAGCAGGGGCCGTTCTCTGGCCATGTTTAAGTACAGATCTGTGCAAAATGCAAAGTTACATGCCTGCTATTAAAAGCTCATCCTCTTTTAGAAAATACCCAATCAGCTCAGAGGGAAAAAATCCTTCACTATTCACATTATTAACTAAAAGAAGGTTTTAGGTTTCCACATTCCCCAACAATAAGGTCAGAACTGACTCTTGGAATCTACCCCAAAACCTCAGCTTCCTGCTCTGCAAGATTAACCTCAGAGAACGAATAGATCCCAACTGCTGCCAAAGCAAAGACCTTTGCATGAAATCAGTCAGATCAGGGCAACCCATAACTCTATGTGATGTGCCACATACTAAGACACAAAGCACAAGAAATACTAATACTTTTCTGGCGGATCGCCTACAAGGGTGTGCGTGAACAGGTATGGTGTATTTACTGAACACTGTCACAGAAGTGAGATTTCCAGATAAGACATTAAAAAAAAAAAGATCTTCCTAGACGCTATTTTAAAACTCATCTTATTTATTTTTAATTTTGTTTACATTCAGTCTTCTTAAGCTTAATGTAATGGCCAAAGTTAATTCTTTTTAGATAATACAATGGCAACATGAACATTAATTCAGATGTTAATAAGAGAAAATGGAAACAAAGAGGTCCCTTCATTAAATAGCCTCAAAACAGTGAACAGAGCAGAACGGCAAATCTTCCCCCTGTGTGACCCATAAATAAAAATTCTGTCACTCAAACATATTGGAATTGGAGAAGGAAAAAACAGCTCAAAGGAACCAAACACAGAGCTCAGAAACAGACCCAAACACAAGTAGAAATCTGGATCTCACAGATTTCAAATCAGTAGGGGAAAAGATTAATTATTCAGTCAGTACTGTTGACTAGTCACTTGGAAAAAGAAACAAAGCTAGATCCCTATCGAACTTACCCCAAAATAAAACTTCAGAAGGATCAAATATTATAACCTAACAAAGTTAAACTTGAAAAGCACTAGACCAAAACACAAATTTTTAATATGTACTATTGGAAAAGGGAAGGCCTTTCTAAAAACACAATTCCAAGAAGAGAAATAAGAAAGAAAAGGTTGCTGAATTTGATTACTCGAAACATTTAAATTTCCAGGGGAAAAAAAAATCCCCACAAACACAATTTTAAAACCAGAAAAACAGTAGCATCAAATATGGTAGTTAATTCCTTAATATACGAAGTGGTCTTGCAAATCAATACAAAAGAAAGTAATTATCCAATTAAAAATGGGCAAAAACACAAACTGGAATTTTATACGTACACAATTGACTAACATAGGAAAATATACTTCAACATCAATGATTTTAAAAATGTAAGTCAAAACAATGAATTTCTTTTTTCGCTGATTACGTTAGCAGAACGTTAAAAAGTCTTGATATCCAGGGGTAGCAAATATAAGCTAGCACTCTTACTTGTTGCAGGGATACCCAAAATTGGTACAACCTTTCCGGTAAAATCTGTAAATATTTTGAACAATCAATTCCACTTTTAGAAATTTACCCTATGGGAGGAAAAAAGTAACACCCAGATGTAGGAAGAGACTACCGATGAAGCTTTGCCTTCCTAAGAAAGAGGATGAAGATGGAGATGGAGAACTTGCAGATTGAGACATGTGGAAACAAGAGAAATTATCATTTAATTTGCATAGGAGACTGATTTAATAAATTACGATCATCCACATGATAAACAATATAGTCATTAAAAACGGAGATGTATTTGTACGAGATGATGTAGAGTACCTTAAAGCTGCATCATTAAATGAAGAAGGTACAGAATAATCATACATTATTATAACAAAAATAAGCTATGCATCTATCTGTTGAAATGTGCATACGCCATTTTAGGAAAGGATCTAACAAAAACCTATGAACCATGGTTAATTTTAGAAGGAAGGATGGAGAATTGAGGGTAGAAGCTTTCAATTCTGTGAGTATATGCACAGCTTATTATATGATTTGAAGATTTTCCTGTGTATTTATTACAGAAAAATTCATTTAAAATTTTTAATTAAAAAAAAAATTAGCCTTCTTTTTGCTGTCAGCTGCGATCTTCTCTGTTTTCAGAGTCTTCTACTAAACTGGTGTAGTGGCCAGGCACGGTGGCTCACGCCTGTAATCCTAGCACTCTGGGAGGTCATGGTGGGTGGATCGCTCAAGGTCAGGAGTTCAAGACCAGCCTGAGCAAGAGCGAGACACCGTCTCTACTAAAAAAAAAAAAAAGAAAGAAATTAATTGGCCAACTAAAATATATAGAAAAAAATTAGCCAGGCATGGTGGCGCATGCCTGTAGTCCCAGCTACTTAGGAGGCTGAGGCAGGAGGATTGCTTGAGCCCAGGAGTTTGAGGTTGCTGTGAGCTAGGCTGATGCCATGGCACTCTA